>JBBPBS010000426.1:97208-123818 GCA_037974835.1 Cicer judaicum
GTTCGTGTCATTGGATGAACATTTAGGTCATTTTCGTCCACCCTAGGCTTATTCTTGTCCAATTAGGGTTTTTTAACCAATCTTGTGCATCGAATAAGTTCGTTTGTGTCATTGGATGAACATTTACGTCATTTTCCTCCTCCTAAGTCTTAATCTTGTCCAATTAGAGCTTTTAACCAATCTTGTGCATCAAATAGGTGTTTTTGTGTCATTGGATGAACAATTAGGTCATTTTCGTCCTCACAAGCCTTATTCTTGTCCAATTAGGGTTTTAACCAATCTTGTGCGTCCAATAGGTGTGTTTGTGTCATTAGATGAACATTTAGGTCATTTTCTTCCTCCCTAGGCTTATTCTTGTCCAATTAAGGTTTTTAACCAATCTTGTGTACCAATAGGTGTTTTGTGTCAAAGGATGAACATTTAGTTAATTTTCTTCCTCCATAGGCTTATTCTTGTCCAATTAGGGTTTTTAACCAATCTTGTGCATCCAATAGGTGTTTTTGTATCATTGGATGAACATTTAGGTATTTTTCGTCCTCCATAGGCTTATTCTTATCCAATTAGGGTTTTTAACCAATCTTGTGCATCGATTAAATTCATTTGGGTCATTGGATGAATATTTAGGTCATTTTTGTCCTCCCTAGGCTTATTCTTGTCCAATTAGAGTTTTTACCAATCTTGTGCATCGAATAAGTTCGTTTTTGTAATTGGATGAACATTTAGTTAATTTTCTTCCTCCATAGGCTTAATCTTGTCCAATTAGGGTTTTTAACCAATCTTGTGCTTCCAATAGGTGTTTTTGTATCATTGGATGAACAATTAGGTCATTTTCGTCCTCACCTAGGCTTATTGTTGTCCAATTAGGGTTTTAACCTATCTTGTGCATCCAATAGGTGTGTTTGTGTCATTAGATGAACATTTAGGTGATTTTCTTCCTCCCTAGGCTTATTCTTGTCCAATTAAGGTTTTTAACCAATCTTGTGTACCAATAGGTATTTTGTGTCAAAGGATGAACATTTAGGTCATTTTCGTCCTCGCAAGTTAATCTTGTCCAATTACGATTTTTAACCATTCTTGTGCATCCAATAGGTGTTTTTGTGTCTTTGGATGACCATTTAGGTCATTTTCGTCCTCCCATGTCTTAATCTTGTCCAAATAGGGTTTTTAATCAATCTTGTGCATCCAATAGGTGTTTTTGTGTCATTGGATGAACATTTAGGTCATTTTCGTCCTCCAGAGGCTTATTCTTGTCCAATTAGGGTTTTTAACCATTCTTGTGCATCCAATAGGTGTTTTTTTTGCCACTGGATAAACATTTAGGTCATTTTCGTACTCCCAAGTGTAAATCTTATCCAATTAGGGTTTTTAATCAATCTTGTGCATCCAATAGGATTTATTGTATCATTGGATGAACATTTAGGTCATTTTCGTCCTCCCATGTCTTAATCTTGTCCAATTAGGGTTTTTAACCAATCTTGTGCATAGAATAAGTTCGCTTGTGACATTGGATGAACATTTAGGTCTTCTTCGTCCTTCCTAGGCTTAATCTTGTCCAATTAGGGTTTTTTAACCAATCTTGTGCACCGAATAAGTTCGTTTCTGTCATTGAATGAACATTTACGTCATTTTCGTCCTCCCTAGGCTTAATCTTGTCCAGATAGGGTTTTTCACCAATCTTGTGCATCCAATAGGTGTGTTTGTGTCATTGGATGAACATTTAGGTCATTTTCGTCCTCCCTAAGCTTATTCTTGTCCAATTAAGGTTTTTAACCAATCTTTTGCATCGAATAAGTTCGTTTGTGTAATTGGTTGAACATTTAGTTCATTTTCTTCCTCCATAGGTTTAATCTTGTCCAATTAGGGTTTTTAACCAATCTTGTGCATCCAATAGGTGTCTTTGTGTTATTCGATGAACATTTAGGTCATTTTCTTCCTTCGTAGGCTTTTTTCTTGTCCAATTAGTGTTTTTAACCAATCTTGTGTATCCAATAGGTTTGTTTGTGTCATTGCATGATCATTTTGGTCATTATCATCCTCCCATGTCTTAATCTTGTCCAATTAGGGTTTTTAATCAATCTTGTGCATCCAATAGGTGTTTTTGTGTCATTGGATGAACATTTAGGTCATTTTCGTCCTCCAGAGGCTTATTCTTGTCCAATTAGGGTTTTTAACCATTCTTGTGCATCCAATAGGTGTTTTTTTTGCCACTGGATAAACATTTAGGTCATTTTCGTACTCCCAAGTGTTAATCTTATCCAATTAGTGTTTTTAATCAATCTTGTGCATCCAATAGGATTTATTGTATCATTGGATGAACATTTAGGGCATTTTCATCCTCCCAAGGCTTATTCTTGTCCAATTAGGGTTATTAACCAATCTTGTGCATCGAATAAGTTTGTTCGTGTCATTGGATGAACATTTAGGTCATTTTCGTCCACCCTAGGCTTATTCTTGTCCAATTAGGGTTTTTTAACCAATCTTGTGCATCGAATAAGTTCGTTTGTGTCATTGGATGAACATTTACGTCATTTTCCTCCTCCTAAGTCTTAATCTTGTCCAATTAGAGCTTTTAACCAATCTTGTGCATCAAATAGGTGTTTTTGTGTCATTGGATGAACAATTAGGTCATTTTCGTCCTCACAAGCCTTATTCTTGTCCAATTAGGGTTTTAACCAATCTTGTGCGTCCAATAGGTGTGTTTGTGTCATTAGATGAACATTTAGGTCATTTTCTTCCTCCCTAGGCTTATTCTTGTCCAATTAAGGTTTTTAACCAATCTTGTGTACCAATAGGTGTTTTGTGTCAAAGGATGAACATTTAGTTAATTTTCTTCCTCCATAGGCTTATTCTTGTCCAATTAGGGTTTTTAACCAATCTTGTGCATCCAATAGGTGTTTTTGTATCATTGGATGAACATTTAGGTATTTTTCGTCCTCCATAGGCTTATTCTTATCCAATTAGGGTTTTTAACCAATCTTGTGCATCGATTAAATTCATTTGGGTCATTGGATGAATATTTAGGTCATTTTTGTCCTCCCTAGGCTTATTCTTGTCCAATTAGAGTTTTTACCAATCTTGTGCATCGAATAAGTTCGTTTTTGTAATTGGATGAACATTTAGTTAATTTTCTTCCTCCATAGGCTTAATCTTGTCCAATTAGGGTTTTTAACCAATCTTGTGCTTCCAATAGGTGTTTTTGTATCATTGGATGAACAATTAGGTCATTTTCGTCCTCACCTAGGCTTATTGTTGTCCAATTAGGGTTTTAACCTATCTTGTGCATCCAATAGGTGTGTTTGTGTCATTAGATGAACATTTAGGTGATTTTCTTCCTCCCTAGGCTTATTCTTGTCCAATTAAGGTTTTTAACCAATCTTGTGTACCAATAGGTATTTTGTGTCAAAGGATGAACATTTAGGTCATTTTCGTCCTCGCAAGTTAATCTTGTCCAATTACGATTTTTAACCATTCTTGTGCATCCAATAGGTGTTTTTGTGTCTTGGGATGACCATTTAGGTCATTTTCGTCCTCCCATGTCTTAATCTTGTCCAAATAGGGTTTTTAATCAATCTTGTGCATCCAATAGGTGTTTTTGTGTCATTGGATGAACATTTAGGTCATTTTCGTCCTCCAGAGGCTTATTCTTGTCCAATTAGGGTTTTTAACCATTCTTGTGCATCCAATAGGTGTTTTTTTTGCCACTGGATAAACATTTAGGTCATTTTCGTACTCCCAAGTGTAAATCTTATCCAATTAGGGTTTTTAATCAATCTTGTGCATCCAATAGGATTTATTGTATCATTGGATGAACATTTAGGTCATTTTCGTCCTCCCATGTCTTAATCTTGTCCAATTAGGGTTTTTAACCAATCTTGTGCATAGAATAAGTTCGCTTGTGACATTGGATGAACATTTAGGTCTTCTTCGTCCTTCCTAGGCTTAATCTTGTCCAATTAGGGTTTTTTAACCAATCTTGTGCACCGAATAAGTTCGTTTCTGTCATTGAATGAACATTTACGTCATTTTCGTCCTCCCTAGGCTTAATCTTGTCCAGATAGGGTTTTTCACCAATCTTGTGCATCCAATAGGTGTGTTTGTGTCATTGGATGAACATTTAGGTCATTTTCGTCCTCCCTAAGCTTATTCTTGTCCAATTAAGGTTTTTAACCAATCTTTTGCATCGAATAAGTTCGTTTGTGTAATTGGTTGAACATTTAGTTCATTTTCTTCCTCCATAGGTTTAATCTTGTCCAATTAGGGTTTTTAACCAATCTTGTGCATCCAATAGGTGTCTTTGTGTTATTCGATGAACATTTAGGTCATTTTCTTCCTTCGTAGGCTTTTTTCTTGTCCAATTAGTGTTTTTAACCAATCTTGTGTATCCAATAGGTTTGTTTGTGTCATTGCATGATCATTTTGGTCATTATCATCCTCCCATGTCTTAATCTTGTCCAATTAGGGTTTTTAATCAATCTTGTGCATCCAATAGGTGTTTTTGTGTCATTGGATGAACATTTAGGTCATTTTCGTCCTCCAGAGGCTTATTCTTGTCCAATTAGTGTTTTTAACCATTCTTGTGCATCCAATAGGTGTTTTTTCTTGCCATTGGATACACATTTAGGTCATTTTCGAACTCCCAAGTCTTAATCTTGTCCAATTAGGGTTTTTAACCAATCTTGTGCATCCAATAGGATTTATTGTGTCATTGGATGAACATTTAGGTGATTTTCGTCCTCCCATGTCTTAATCTTGTCCAATTAGGGTTTTTACCAATCTTGTGCATAGAATAAGTTCGCTTGTGTCATTGGATGAACATTTAGGTCTTTTTCGTCCTTCCTAGGCTTATTCTTGTCCAATTAGGGTTTTTTAACCAATCTTGTGCACCAAATAAGTTCGTTTCAGTCATTGAATGAACATTTACGTCATTTTCGTGCTCCCTAGGCTTAATCTTGTCCAATTAGGGTTTTTAACCAATCTTGTGCATCCAATAAGTGTGTTTGTGTCATTGGATGAACATTTAGGTCATTTTCGTCCTCCCTAGGCTTATTCTTGTCCAATTAGGGTTTTTAACCAATCTTGTGCATCGAATAAGTTCGTTTGTGTAATTGGATGAACATTTAGTTAATTTTCTTCCTCCATAGGCTTAATCTTGTCCAATTAGGTTTTTTAACCAATCTTGTGCATCTAATAGGTGTTTTTGTATCATTGGATGAACATTTAGGTCATTTTCGTCCTCCATAGGCTTATTCTTGTCCAATTAGGGTCTTTAACCAATCTTGTGCATCGAATAAGTTCATTTGGGTCATTGGATGAATATTTAGGTCATTTTCGTCCTCCCAAGTCTTAATCTTGTCCAATTAGGGTTTTTAACCAATCTTGTGCATCGAATAAGTTCGTTTGTATAATTGGAAGAACATTTAGTTAATTTTCTTCCTCCATAGGCTTAATCTTGTCCAATTAGGGTTTTTAACCAATCTTGTGCATCCAATAGGTGTTTTTGTATCATTGGATGAACATTTAGGTCATTTTCGTCCTCCATAGGCTTATTCTTGTCCAATTAGGGTCTTTAACCAATCTTGTGCATCGAATAAGTTCATTTGGGTCATTGGATGAATATTTAGGTCATTTTTGTCCTCCCTAGGCTTAATCTTGTCCAATTAGGGTTTTTACCAATTTTGTTCATCCAATAGGTGTTTTTGTGTTACTAGGTGAACATTTAGGTCATTTTCGTCCTCCGAAGTCTTAATCTTGTCCAATTATGGTTTTTAACCAATCTTGTGTATCGAATAAGTTCATTTGTGTAATTGGTTGAACATTTAGTTCATTTTCTTCCTCCATAGGCTTAATCTTGTCCAATTAGGGTTTTTAACCAATCTTGTGCATCCAATAGGTGTGTTTGTGTTATTGGATGAACATTTAGGTCATTTTCGTCGTTCGTAGGCTTTTTTCTTGTCCAATATGGGTTTTTAACCAATCTTGTGTATCCAATAGGTGTGTTTGTGTCATTGCATGAACATTTTGGTCATTTTCGTCCTCCCAAGTCTTAATCTTGTCCAAATAGGGTTTTTAACCAATCTTGTGCATCGAATAAGTTCGTTTGTGTAATTGGAAGAACATTTAGTTAATTTTCTTCCTCCATAGGCTTAATCTTGTCCAATTAGGGTTTTTAACCAATCTTGTGCATCCAATAGGTGTTTTTGTATCATTGGATGAACATTTAGGTCATTTTCGTCCTCCATAGGTTTATTCTTGTCCAATTAGGGTCTTTAACCAATCTTGTGCATCGAATAAGTTTGTTTGTGTAATTGGTTGAACATTTAGTTCATTTTTGTCCTCCCTACGCTTAATCTTGTCCAATTAGGGTTTTTACCAATTTTGTTCATCCAATAGGTGTTTTTGTGTTACTAGGTGAACATTTAGGTCATTTTCGTCCTCCCAAGTCTTAATCTTGTCCAATTAGGGTTTTTAACCAATCTTGTGCATCGAATAAGTTCGTTTGTGTAATTGGTTGAACATTTAGTTCATTTTCTTCCTCCATAGGCTTAATCTTGTCCAATTAGGGTTTTTAACCAATCTTGTGCATCCAATAGGTGTTTTTGTATCATTGGAAGAACATTTAGTTAATTTTCTTCCTCCATAGGCTTAATCTTGTCCAATTAGGCTTTTTAACAAATCTTGTGCATCCAATAGGTGTTTTTGTATCATTGGATGAACATTTAGGTCATTTTCGTCCTCCATAGGCTTATTCTTGTCCAATTAGGGTCTTTAACCAATCTTGTGCATCGAATAAGTTCATTTGGGTCATTGGATTAATATTTAGGTCATTTTTGTCCTCCCTAGGCTTAATTTTGTCCAATTAGGGTTTTTACCAATCTTGTTCATCCAATAGGTGTTTTTGTGTTACTAGGTGAACATTTAGGTCATTTTTGTCCTCCCAAGTCTTAATCTTGTCCAATTAGGGTTTTTAACCAATCTTGTGCATCGACTAAGTTCGTTTGTGTAATTGGTTGAACATTTACTTCATTTTCTTCCTCCCTAGGCTTAATCTTGTCCAATTAGGGTTTTTACCAATCTTGTTCATCCAATAGGTGTTTTTGTGTTACTAGGTGAACATTTAGGTCATTTTTGTCCTCCCAAGTCTTAATCTTGTCCAATTAGGGTTTTTAACCAATCTTGTGCATCGAATAAGTTCGTTTGTGTAACTGGATGAACATTTAGTTAATTTTCTTCCTCCATAGGCTTAATCTTGTCCGATTAGGGTTTTTGACCAATCTTGTGCATCCAATAGTTGTTTTTGTATCATTGGATGAACATTTATGTCATTTTCGACCTCCCTAGACTTATTCTTGTCCAATTAGGGTTTTTTAACCAATCTTGTGCACCGAATAAGTTCGTTTCTGTCATTGAATGAACATTTACGTCATTCTCGTCCTCCCTAGGCTTAATCTTGTCCAATTAGGGTTTTTAACCAATCTTGTGCATCCAATAGGTGTGTTTGTGTCATTGGATGAACATTTAGGTCATTTTCGTCCTCCCTAGGCTTATTCTTGTCCAATTAGGGTTTTTAACCAATCTTGTACATCGATTAAGTTCGTGTGTGTAATTGGATGAGCATTTAGTTAATTTTCTTCCTCCATAGGCTTATTCTTGTCCAATTAGGGTTTTTAACCAATCTTGTGCATCCAATAGGTGTTTTTGTATCATTGGATGAACATTTAGGTCATTTTCGTCCTCCATAGGCTTATTCTTATCCAATTAGGGTTTTTAACCAATCTTGTGCATCGAATAAGTTCATTTGGGTCATTGGATGAATATTTAGGTCATTTTTGTCCTCCCTAGGCTTATTCTTGTCCAATTAGAGTTTTTACCAATCTTGTTCATCCAATAGGTGTTTTTGTGTCACTGGATGAACATTTAGGTCATTTTCGTCCTCCCAAGTCTTAATCATGTCCAATTAGGGTTTTTAACCAATCTTGTGCATCGAATAAGTTCGTTTGTGTAATTGGTTGAACATTTAGTTAATTTTCTTCCTCCATAGGCTTAATCTTGTCCAATTAGGATTTTTAACCATTCTTGTGCATCCAATAGGTGTTTTTGTGTCATTGGACGACCATTTAGGTCATTTTCGTCCTCCCATGTCTTAATCTTGTCCAATTAGGGTTTTTAACCAATCTTGTGCATAGAATAAGTTCGCTTGTGTCATTAGATGAACATTTACGTCATTTTCGTTCTCCCTAGGCTTATTCTTGTCCAATTAGGGTTTTTTAACCAATCTTGTGCACCGAATAAGTTCGTTTGTGTAATTGGATGAACATTTAGTTAATTTTCTTCCTCCATAGGCTTAATCTTGTCCAATTAGGGTTTTTAACCAATCTTGTGCTTCCAATAGGTGTTTTTGTATCATTGGATGAACATTTAGGTCATTTTCGTCCTCCCTAGGCTTATTCTTGTCCAATTAGGGTTTTTTAAGCAATCTTGTGCACCGAATAAGTTCGTTTCTGTCATTGAATGAACATTTACGTCATTTTCGTCCTCCCTAGGCTTAATCTTGTCCAATTAGGGTTTTTACCCAATCTTGTGCATCCAATAGGTGTGTTTGTCTCATTGGATGAACATTTAAGTCATTTTCGTCCCCCCTAGGCTTATTATTGTCCAATTAGGGTTTTTAACCAATCTTGTGCATCGAATAAGTTCATTTGGGTCATTGGATGAATATTTAGGTCATTTTTGTCCTCCCTAGGCTTAATCTTGTCCAATTAGGGTTTTTACCAATCTTGTTCATCCAATAGGAGTTTTTGTGTCACTAGATGAACATTTAGGTCATTTTCGTCCTCAAAGGTCTTAATCTTGTCCAATTAGGTTTTTTAACCAATCTTGTGCATCCAATAGGTGTGTTTGTGTTATTGGATGAACATTTAGGTCATTTTCGTCCTTCGTAGGCTTTTTTCTTGTCCAATTAGGGTTTTTCACCAATCTTGTGTATCCAATAAGAGTGTTTGTATCATTGCATGAACATTTTGGTCATTTTCGTCCTCCCAAGTCTTAATCTTGTCCAATTGGGGTTTTTAACAAGTCTGGTTCATCCAATAGGTGTGTTTGTGTCATTGGATGAACATTTAGGTAATTTTCGTCCTCCCTAGGCTTATTCTTGTCCAATTTGGGTTTTTAACCAATCTTGTGCATCGAATAAGTTCGTTCGTGTCATTGGATGAACATTTAGGTCATTTTCGTCCTCCCTAGGTTTATTCTTGTCCAATTAGGGTTTTTTAACCAATCTTGTGCACCGAATAAGTTCGTTTGTGTTAATGGATGAACATTTACGTCATTTTCCTCCTCCCAAGTCTTAATCTTGTCCAATTAGAGTTTTTAACCAATCTTGTGCATCAAATAGGTGTTTTTGTGTCATTGGATGAACAATTAGGTCATTTTCGTCCTCCGTAGGCTTATTCTTGTCCAATTAAGGTTTTTAACGAGTCTTGTGTACCAATAGGTGTTTTGTGTCAAAGGATGAACCAATAGGTGTTTTAAACGAGTCTTGTGTACCAATAGGTGTTTTTAACGAGTCTTGTGTACCAATAGGTGTTTTGTGTCCAATTAGGTCATTTTCGTCCTCCCAAGTTAATCTTGTCCAATTAGGGTTTTTAACCAATCTTGTGCATCCAATAGGTGTTTTTGTGTCATTGGACGACCATATTGGTCATTTTCGTCCTCCCATGTCTTAATCTTGTCCAATTAGGGTTTTTAATCAATCTTGTGCATCCAATAGGTGTTTATGTGTCATTGGATGAACATTTAGGTTGTGCATCCAATAGGTGTTTTTTTTGCCATTGGATAAACATTTAGGTCGTTTTCGTACTCCCAAGTGTTAATCTTATCCAATTAGGGTTTTTAACCAATCTTGTGCATCCAATAGGATTTATTGTGTCATTGGATGAACATTTAGGTCATTTTCGTCCTCCCATGTCTTAATCTTGTCCAATTAGGGTTTTTAACCAATCTTGTGCATCGAATAAGTTCGTTTGTTTAATTGGTTGAACATTTAGTTCATTTTCTTCCTCCATAGGCTTAATCTTGTCCAATTACGGTTTTTAACCAATCTTGTGCATCCAATAGGTGTCTTTGTGTTATTGGATGACCATTTAGGTCATTTTCGTCCTTCGTAGGCTTTTTTCTTGTCCAATTAGGGTTTTTAACCAATCTTGTGTATCCAATAGGTGTGTTTGTGTCATTGCATGAACCTTTTGGTCATTTTCGTCCTCCCAAGTCTTAATCTTGTCCAATTAGGATTTTTAACCAATCTTGTTCATCCAATAGGTGTGTTTGTGTCATTGGATGAACATTTAGGTCATTTTCGCCCTCCCGAGGCTTATTCTTGTCCAATTAGGGTTTTTAACCATTCTTGTGCATCCAATAGGTGTTTGTTTTGCCATTGGATAAACATTTAGGTCATTTTCGTACTCCCAAGTCTTAATCTTGTCCAATTAGGGTTTTTAACCAATCTTGTGCATCCAATAGGTGTTATTTTGTCATTGGATGAACATTTAGGTCATTTTCATCCTCCCAAGTCTTAATCTTGTCCAATTAGGGTTTTGAACCAATCTTGTGCATAGAATAAGTTCGCTTGTGTCATTGGATGAACATTTAGGTCATTTTCGTCCTCCCGAGGGTTATTCTTGTCCAATTAGGGTTTTTTAACCAATCTTGTGCACCGAATAAGTTCGTTTGTGTCATTGAATGAACATTTACATCATTTTCGTCCTCCCTAGGCTTAATCTTGTCCAATTAGGGTTTTTAACCAATCTTGTGCATCCAATAGGTGTGTTTGTGTCATTGGATGAACATTTGGGTCATTTTCGTCCTCCCTAGGCTTATTCTTGTCCAATTAAGGTTTTTAACCAATCTTGTGCATCGAATAAGTTCGTTTGTGTAATTGGATGAACATTTAGTTAATTTTCTTCCTCCATAGGCTTAATCTTGTCCAATCAGGGTTTTTGACCAATCTTGTGCATCCAACAAGTGTTTTTGTATCATTGGATGAAAATTTAGGTCATTTTCGTCCTCCCAAGTCTTAATCTTGTCCAATTAGGGTTTTTAACCAATCTTGTGCATCGAATAAGTTCGTTTGTGTAATTGGTTGAACATTTAGTTCATTTTCTTCCTCCATAGGCTTAATCTTGTCCAAATAGGGTTTTTAACCAATCTTGTGCTTCCAATAGGTGTGTTTGTGTTATTGGATGAACATTTAGGTTATTTTCGTCCTTCGTAGGCTTTTTTCTTGTCTAATTAGGGTTTTTAACCAATCTTGTGCATCCAATAGGTGTGTTTCTGTCATTGGATGAACATTTAGGTCATTTTCGTCCTCCCTAGGCTTATTCTTGTCCAATTAGGGTTTTTAACCAATCTTGTACATCGATTAAGTTCGTGTGTGTAATTGGATGAACATTTAGTTAATTTTCTTCCTCCATAGGCTTATTCTTGTCCAATTAGGGTTTTTAACCAATCTTGTGCATCGAATAAGTTCGTTTGTTTAATTGGTTGAACATTTAGTTCATTTTCTTCCTCCATAGGCTTAATCTTGTCCAATTACGGTTTTTAACCAATCTTGTGCATCCAATAGGTGTCTTTGTGTTATTGGATGACCATTTAGGTCATTTTCGTCCTTCGTAGGCTTTTTTCTTGTCCAATTAGGGTTTTTAACCAATCTTGTGTATCCAATAGGTGTGTTTGTGTCATTGCATGAACCTTTTGGTCATTTTCGTCCTCCCAAGTCTTAATCTTGTCCAATTAGGGTTTTTAACCAATCTTGTTCATCCAATAGGTGTGTTTGTGTCATTGGATGAACATTTAGGTCATTTTTGCCCTCCCGAGGCTTATTCTTGTCCAATTAGGGTTTTTAACCATTCTTGTGCATCCAATAGGTGTTTGTTTTGCCATTGGATAAACATTTAGGTCATTTTCGTACTCCCAAGTCTTAATCTTGTCCAATTAGGGTTTTTAACCAATCTTGTGCATCCAATAGGTGTTATTTTGTCATTGGATGAACATTTAGGTCATTTTCATCCTCCCAAGTCTTAATCTTGTCCAATTAGGGTTTTGAACCAATCTTGTGCATAGAATAAGTTCGCTTGTGTCATTGGATGAACATTTAGGTCATTTTCGTCCTCCCGAGGGTTATTCTTGTCCAATTAGGGTTTTTTACCCAATCTTGTGCACCGAATAAGTTCGTTTGTGTTATTGAATGAACATTTACATCATTTTCGTCCTCCCTAGGCTTAATCTTGTCCAATTAGGGTTTTTAACCAATCTTGTGCATCCAATAGGTGTGTTTCTGTCATTGGATGATCATTTGGGTCATTTTCGTCCTCCCTAGGCTTATTCTTGTCCAATTAAGGTTTTTAACCAATCTTGTGCATCGAATAAGTTCGTTTGTGTAATTGGATGAACATTTAGTTAATTTTCTTCCTCCATAGGCTTAATCTTGTCCAATCAGGGTTTTTGACCAATCTTGTGCATCCAACAAGTGTTTTTGTATCATTGGATGAAAATTTAGGTCATTTTCGTCCTCCCAAGTCTTAATCTTGTCCAATTAGGGTTTTTAACCAATCTTGTGCATCGAATAAGTTCGTTTGTGTAATTGGTTGAACATTTAGTTCATTTTCTTCCTCCATAGGCTTAATCTTGTCCAAATAGGGTTTTTAACCAATCTTGTGCTTCCAATAGGTGTGTTTGTGTTATTGGATGAACATTTAGGTTATTTTCGTCCTTCGTAGGCTTTTTTCTTGTCCAATTAGGGTTTTTAACCAATCTTGTGTATCCAATAGGTGTGTTTGTGTCATTGGATGAACAATTAGGTCATTTTCGTCCTCACAAGGCTTATTCTTGTCCAATTAGGGTTTTTAACCAATCTTGTGCATCGAATAAGTTCGTTTGTGTAATTGGATGAACATTTAGTTAATTTTCTTCCTCCATAGGCTTAATCTTGTCCAATTAGGGTTTTTAACCAATCTTGTGCATCCAATAGGTGGTTTTGTATCATTGGATGAACATTTAGGTCATTTTCGTCCTCCCTAGGCTTATTCTTGTCCATTTAGGGTTTTTTAACCAATCTTGTGCACCGAATAAGTTCGATTCTGTCATTGAATGAACATTTACGTCATTTTCGTCCTCCCTAGGCTTAATCTTGTCCAATTATGGTTTTTAACCAATCTTGTGCATCCAATAGGTGTGTTTGTGTCATTGGATGAACATTTAGGTCATTTTCGTCCTCCCTAGGCTTATTCTTGTCCAATTAGGGTTTTTAACCAATCTTGTGCATCGAATAAGTTCGTTTGTGTAATTAGATGAACATTTAGTTAATTTTCTTCCTCCATAGGCTTAATCTTGTCCAATTAGGGTTTTTAACCAATCTTGTGCATCCAATAGGTGTTTTTGTATCAGTGGATGAACATTAAGGTCATTTTCGTCCTACATAGGCTTATTCTTGTCCAATTAGGGTTTTTAACCAATCTTGTGCATCCAATAGGTGTGTTTGTGTCATTGGATGAACATTTAGGTCATTTTCGTCCTCCCTAGGCTTATTCTTGTCCAATTAGGGTTTTTAACCAATCTTGTGCATCGAATAAGTTCGTTTGTGTAATTGGATGAACATTTAGTTAATTTTCTTCCTCCATAGGCTTAATCTTGTCCAATTAGGGTTTTTAACCAATCTTGTGCATCCAATAGGTGGTTTTGTATCATTGGATGAACATTTAGGTCATTTTCGTCCTCCCTAGGCTTATTCTTGTCCATTTAGGGTTTTTTAACCAATCTTGTGCACCGAATAAGTTCGATTCTGTCATTGAATGAACATTTACGTCATTTTCGTCCTCCCTAGGCTTAATCTTGTCCAATTAGGGTTTTTAACTAATCTTGTGCATCCAATAGGTGTGTTTGTGTCATTGGATGAACATTTAGGTCATTGTCGTCCTCCCTAGGCTTATTCTTGTCCAATTAGGGTTTTTAACCAATCTTGTGCATCGAATAAGTTCGTTTGTGTAATTGGATGAACATTTAGTTAATTTTCTTCCTCCATAGGCTTAATCTTGTCCAATTAGGGTTTTTAACCAATCTTGTGCATCCAATAGGTGGTTTTGTATCATTGGATGAACATTTAGGTCATTTTCGTCCTCCCTAGGCTTATTCTTGTCCATTTAGGGTTTTTTAACCAATCTTGTGCACCGAATAAGTTCGATTCTGTCATTGAATGAACATTTACGTCATTTTCGTCCTCCCTAGGCTTAATCTTGTCCAATTAGGGTTTTTAACCAATCTTGTGCATCCAATAGGTGTGTTTGTGTCATTGGATGAACATTTAGGTCATTTTCGTCCTCCCTAGGCTTATTCTTGTCCAATTAAGGTTTTTAACCAATCTTGTGCATCGAATAAGTTCGTTTGTGTAATTGGATGAACATTTAGTTAATTTTCTTCCTCCATAGGCTTAATCTTGTCCAATCAGGGTTTTTGACCAATCTTGTGCATCCAACAAGTGTTTTTGTATCATTGGATGAAAATTTAGGTCATTTTCGTCCTCCCAAGTCTTAATCTTGTCCAATTAGGGTTTTTAACCAATCTTGTGCATCGAATAAGTTCGTTTGTGTAATTGGTTGAACATTTAGTTCATTTTCTTCCTCCATAGGCTTAATCTTGTCCAAATAGGGTTTTTAACCAATCTTGTGCTTCCAATAGGTGTGTTTGTGTTATTGGATGAACATTTAGGTTATTTTCGTCCTTCGTAGGCTTTTTTCTTGTCCAATTAGGGTTTTTAACCAATCTTGTGCATCCAATAGGTGTGTTTCTGTCATTGGATGAACATTTAGGTCATTTTCGTCCTCCCTAGGCTTATTCTTGTCCAATTAGGGTTTTTAACCAATCTTGTACATCGATTAAGTTCGTGTGTGTAATTGGATGAACATTTAGTTAATTTTCTTCCTCCATAGGCTTATTCTTGTCCAATTAGGGTTTTTAACCAATCTTGTGCATCGAATAAGTTCATTTGTTTAATTGGTTGAACATTTAGTTCATTTTCTTCCTCCATAGGCTTAATCTTGTCCAATTACGGTTTTTAACCAATCTTGTGCATCCAATAGGTGTCTTTGTGTTATTGGATGACCATTTAGGTCATTTTCGTCCTTCGTAGGCTTTTTTCTTGTCCAATTAGGGTTTTTAACCAATCTTGTGTATCCAATAGGTGTGTTTGTGTCATTGCATGAACCTTTTGGTCATTTTCGTCCTCCCAAGTCTTAATCTTGTCCAATTAGGGTTTTTAACCAATCTTGTTCATCCAATAGGTGTGTTTGTGTCATTGGATGAACATTTAGGTCATTTTTGCCCTCCCGAGGCTTATTCTTGTCCAATTAGGGGTTTTAACCATTCTTGTGCATCCAATAGGTGTTTGTTTTGCCATTGGATAAACATTTAGGTCATTTTCGTACTCCCAAGTCTTAATCTTGTCCAATTAGGGTTTTTAACCAATCTTGTGCATCCAATAGGTGTTATTTTGTCATTGGATGAACATTTAGGTCATTTTCGTCCTCCCAAGTCTTAATCTTGTCCAATTAGGGTTTTGAACCAATCTTGTGCATAGAATAAGTTCGCTTGTGTCATTGGATGAACATTTAGGTCATTTTCGTCCTCCCGAGGGTTATTCTTGTCCAATTAGGGTTTTTTACCCAATCTTGTGCACCGAATAAGTTCGTTTGTGTTATTGAATGAACATTTACATCATTTTCGTCCTCCCTAGGCTTAATCTTGTCCAATTAGGGTTTTTAACCAATCTTGTGCATCCAATAGGTGTGTTTCTGTCATTGGATGATCATTTGGGTCATTTTCGTCCTCCCTAGGCTTATTCTTGTCCAATTAAGGTTTTTAACCAATCTTGTGCATCGAATAAGTTCGTTTGTGTAATTGGATGAACATTTAGTTAATTTTCTTCCTCCATAGGATTAATCTTGTCCAATCAGGGTTTTTGACCAATCTTGTGCATCCAACAAGTGTTTTTGTATCATTGGATGAAAATTTAGGTCATTTTCGTCCTCCCAAGTCTTAATCTTGTCCAATTAGGGTTTTTAACCAATCTTGTGCATCGAATAAGTTCGTTTGTGTAATTGGTTGAACATTTAGTTCATTTTCTTCCTCCATAGGCTTAATCTTGTCCAAATAGGGTTTTTAACCAATCTTGTGCTTCCAATAGGTGTGTTTGTGTTATTGGATGAACATTTAGGTTATTTTCGTCCTTCGTAGGCTTTTTTCTTGTCCAATTAGGGTTTTTAACCAATCTTGTGTATCCAATAGGTGTGTTTGTGTCATTGGATGAACAATTAGGTCATTTTCGTCCTCACAAGGCTTATTCTTGTCCAATTAGGGTTTTTAACCAATCTTGTGCATCGAATAAGTTCGTTTGTGTAATTGGATGAACATTTAGTTAATTTTCTTCCTCCATAGGCTTAATCTTGTCCAATTAGGGTTTTTGACCAATCTTGTGCATCCAATAGGTGTTTTTGTATCATTGGATGAACATTTATGTCATTTTCGTCCTCCCTAGACTTATTCTTGTCCAATTAGGGTTTTTTAACCAATCTTGTGCACCGAATAAGTTCGTTTCTATCATTGAATGAACATTTACGTCATTCTCGTCCTCCCTAGGCTTAATCTTGTCCAATTAGGGTTTTTAACCAATCTTGTGCAATCAATAGGTGTGTTTCTGTCATTGGATGAACATTTAGGTCATTTTCGTCCTCCCTAGGCTTATTCTTGTCCAATTAGGGTTTTTATCCAATCTTGTACATCGATTAAGTTCGTGTGTGTAATTGGATGAACATTTAGTTAATTTTCTTCCTCCATAGGCTTATTCTTGTCCAATTAGGGTTTTTAACCAATCTTGTGCATCCAATAGGTGTTTTTGTATCATTGGATGAACATTTAGGTCATTTTCGTCCTCCATAGGCTTATTCTTATCCAATTAGGGTTTTTAACCAATCTTGTGCATCGAATAAGTTCATTTGGGTCATTGGATGAATATTTAGGTCATTTTTGTCCTCCCTAGGCTTATTCTTGTCCAATTAGAGTTTTTACCAATCTTGTTCATCCAATAGGTGTTTTTGTGTCACTGGATGAACATTTAGGTCATTTTCGTCCTCCCAAGTCTTAATCTTGTCCAATCAGGGTTTTTAACCAATCTTGTGCATCGAATAAGTTCGTTTGTGTAATTGGTTGAACATTTAGTTCATTTTCTTCCTCCATAGGCTTAGTCTTGTCCAATTAGGTTTGTTAACCAATTTTGTGCATCCAATAGGTGTGTTTGTGTTATTGGATGAACATTTAGGTCATTTTGGTTCTCCCAAGTCTGAATCTCGTCCAATTAGGGTTTTTAACCAATCTTGTACATCGAATAAGTTCGTTTGTGTCATTGGATGAACATTTAGGTCATTTTCGTCCTCCCTAGGCTTATTCTTGTCCAATTAGGGTTTTTAACCAATCTTGTGCACCGAATAAGTTCGTTTGTGTCCAAAAAGGGTTTTTTAACCAATATTGTGCATCCAATAGGTGTTTTTGTATCATTGGATGAACAATTAGGTCATTTTCGTCCTCACCTAGGCTTATTCTTGTCCAATTAGGGTTTTAACCTATCTTGTGCATCCAATAGGTGTGTTTGTGTCATTAGATGAACGTTTAGTTCATTTTCTTCCTCCCTAGGCTTATTCTTGTCCAATTAAGGTTTTTAACCAATCTTGTGTACCAATAGGTGTTTTGTGTCAAAGGATGAACATTTAGGTCATTTTCGTCCTCCCAAGTTAATCTTGTCCAATTAGGATTTTTAACCATTCTTGTGCATCCAATAGGTGTTTTTGTATCATTGGATGAACATTTAGGTCATTTTCGTCCTCCATAGGCTTATTCTTATCCAATTAGGGTTTTTAACCAATCTTGTGCATCCAATAGGTGTTTTTGTGTCATTGGACGACCATTTTGGTCATTTTCGTCCTCCCATGTCTTAATGTTGTCCAATTAAGGTTTTTAATCGATCTTGTGCATCCAATAGGTGTTTTTGTGTCATTGGATGAACATTTAGGTTATGCATCCAATAGGTGTTTTTTTTGCCATTGGATAAACATTTAGGTCATTTTCGTACTCCTAAGTGTTAATCTTATCCAATTAGGGTTTTTAACCAATCTTGTGCATCCAACAGGATTTATTGTGTCATTGGATGGACATTTAGGTCATTTTCGTCCTCCCATGTCTTAATCTTGTCCAATTAGGGTTTTTAACCAATCTTGTGCATCGAATAAGTTCGTTTGTTTAATTGGTTGAACATTTAGTTCATTTTCTTCCTCCATAGGCTTAATCTTGTCCAATTACGGTTTTTAACCAATCTTGTGCATCCAATAGGTGTCTTTGTGTTATTGGATGAACATTTAGGTCATTTTCGTCCTTCGTAGGCTTTTTTCTTGTCCAATTAGGGTTTTTAACCAATCTTGTGTATCCAATAGGTGTGTTTGTGTCTTTGCATGAACCTTTTGGTCATTTTCGTCCTCCCAAGTCTTAATCTTGTCCAATTAGGGTTTTTAACCAATCTTGTTCATCCAATAGGTGTGTTTGTGTCATTGGATGAACATTTAGGTCATTTTCGCCCTCCCGAGGCTTATTCTTGTCCAATTAGGGTTTTTAACCATTCTTGTGCATCCAATAGGTGTTTGTTTTGCCATTGGATAAACATTTAGGTCATTTTCGTACTCCCAAGTCTTAATCTTGTCCAATTAGGGTTTTTAACCAATCTTGTGCATCCAATAGGTGTTATTTTGTCATTGGAGGAACATTTAGGTCATTTTCGTCCTCCCAAGTCTTAATCTTGTCCAATTAGGGTTTTGAACCAATCTTGTGCATAGAATAAGTTCGCTTGTGTCATTGGATGAACATTTAGGTCATTTTCGTCCTCCCGAGGGTTATTCTTGTCCAATTAGGGTTTTTTAACCAATCTTGTGCACCGAATAAGTTCGTTTGTGTCATTGAATGAACATTTACATCATTTTCGTCCTCCCTAGGCTTAATCTTGTCCAATTAGGGTTTTTAACCAATCTTGTGCATCCGATAGGTGTGTTTGTGTCATTGGATGAACATTTGGGTCATTTTCGTCCTCCCTAGGCTTATTCTTGTCCAATTAAGGTTTTTAACCAATCTTGTGCATCGAATAAGTTCGTTTGTGTAATTGGATGAACATTTAGTTAACTTTCTTCCTCCATAGGCTTAATCTTGTCCAATCAGGGTTTTTGACCAATCTTGTGCATCCAACAAGTGTTTTTGTATCATTGGATGAAAATTTAGGTCATTTTCGTCCTCCCAAGTCTTAATCTTGTCCAATTAGGGTTTTTAACCAATCTTGTGCATCGAATAAGTTCGTTTGTGTAATTGGTTGAACATTTAGTTCATTTTCTTCCTCCATAGGCTTAATCTTGTCCAAATAGGGTTTTTAACCAATCTTGTGCTTCCAATAGGTGTTTTGTGTTATTGGATGAACATTTAGGTTATTTTCGTCCTTCGTAGGCTTTTTTCTTGTCCAATTAGGGTTTTTAACCAATCTTGTGTATCCAATAGGTGTGTTTGTGTCATTGGATGAACAATTAGGTCATTTTCGTCCTCACAAGGCTTATTCTTGTCCAATTAGGGTTTTTAACCAATCTTGTGCATCGAATAAGTTCGTTTGTGTAATTGGATGAACATTAATTAATTTTCTTCCTCCATAGGCTTAATCTTGTCCAATTAGGGTTTTTGACCAATCTTGTGCATCCAATAGGTGTTTTTGTATCATTGGATGAACATTTATGTCATTTTCGTCCTCCCTAGACTTATTCTTGTCCAATTAGGGTTTTTTAACCAATCTTGTGCACCGAATAAGTTCGTTTCTATCATTGAATGAACATTTACGTCATTCTCGTCCTCCCTAGGCTTAATCTTGTCCAATTAGGGTTTTTAACCAATCTTGTGCATCCAATAGGTGTGTTTCTGTCATTGGATGAACATTTAGGTCATTTTCGTCCTCCCTAGGCTTATTCTTGTCCAATTAGGGTTTTTAACCAATCTTGTACATCGATTAAGTTCGTGTGTGTAATTGGATGAACATTTAGTTAATTTTCTTCCTCCATAGGCTTATTCTTGTCCAATTAGGGTTTTTAACCAATCTTGTGCATCCAATAGGTGTTTTTGTATCATTGGATGAACATTTAGGTCATTTTCGTCCTCCATAGGCTTATTCTTATCCAATTAGGGTTTTTAACCAATCTTGTGCATCGAATAAGTTCATTTGGGTCATTGGATGATTATTTAGGTCATTTTTGTCCTCCCTAGGCTTATTCTTGTCCAATTAGAGTTTTTACCAATCTTGTTCATCCAATAGGTGTTTTTGTGTCACTGGATGAACATTTAGGTCACTTTCGTCCTCCCAAGTCTTAATCTTGTCCAATCAGGGTTTTTAACCAATCTTGTGCATCGAATAAGTTCGTTTGTGTAATTGGTTGAACGTTTAGTTCATTTTCTTCCTCCATAGGCTTAGTCTTGTCCAATTAGGTTTTTTAACCAATTTTGTGCATCCAATAGGTGTGTTTGTGTTATTGGATGAACATTTAGGTCATTTTGGTTCTCCCAAGTCTGAATCTCGTCCAATTAGGGTTTTTAACCAATCTTGTGCATCGAATAAGTTCGTTTGTGTCATTGGATGAACATTTAGGTCATTTTCGTCCTCCCAAGGCTTATTCTTGTCCAATTAGGGTTTTTAACCAATCTTGTGCACCGAATAAGTTCGTTTGTGTCCAAAAAGGGTTTTTTAACCAATATTGTGCATCCAATAGGTGTTTTTGTATCATTGGATGAACAATTAGGTCATTTTCGTCCTCACCTAGGCTTATTCTTGTCCAATTAGGGTTTTAACCTATCTTGTGCATCCAATAGGTGTGTTTGTGTCATTAGATGAACGTTTAGTTCATTTTCTTCCTCCCTAGGCTTATTCTTGTCCAATTAAGGTTTTTAACCAATCTTGTGTACCAATAGGTGTTTTGTGTCAAAGGATGAACATTTAGGTCATTTTCGTCCTCCCAAGTTAATCTTGTCCAATTAGGATTTTTAACCATTCTTGTGCATCCAATAGGTGTTTTTGTATCATTGGATGAACATTTAGGTCATTTTCGTCCTCCATAGGCTTATTCTTATCCAATTAGGGTTTTTAACCAATCTTGTGCATTCAATAGGTGTTTTTGTGTCATTGGATGAACATTTAGGTCATTTTCGTCCTCCCATGTCTTAATGTTGTCCAATTAGGGTTTTTAATCAATCTTGTGCATCCAATAGGTGTTTTTGTGTCATTGGATGAACATTTAGGTTATGCATCCAATAGGTGTTTTTTTTGCCATTGGATAAACATTTAGTTCATTTTCGTACTCCCAAGTGTTAATCTTATCCAATTAGGGTTTTTAACCAATCTTGTGCATCCATCAGGATTTATTGTGTCATTGGATGAACATTTAGGTCATTTTCGTCCTCCCATGTCTTAATCTTGTCCAAATAGGGTTTTTAACCAATCTTGTGCATCGAATAAGTTCGTTTGTTTAATTGGTTGAACATTTAGTTCATTTTCTTCCTCCATAGGCTTAATCTTGTCCAATTACGGTTTTTAACCAATCATGTGCATCCAATAGGTGTCTTTGTGTTATTGGATGAACATTTAGGTCATTTTCGTCCTTCGAAGGCTTTTTTCTTGTCCAATTAGGGTTTTTAACCAATCTTGTGTATCCAATAGGTGTGTTTGTGTCATGGCATGAACCTTTTGGTCATTTTCGTCCTCCCAAGTCTTAATCTTGTCCAATTAGGGTTTTTAACCAATCTTGTTCATCCAATAGGTGTGTTTGTGTCATTGGATGAACATTTAGGTCATTTTCGCCCTCCCGAGGCTTATTCTTGTCCAATTAGGGTTTTTAACCATTCTTGTGCATCCAATAGGTGTTTGTTTTGCCATTGGATAAACATTTAGGTCATTTTCGTACTCCCAAGTCTTAATCTTGTCCAATTAGGGTTTTTAACCAATCTTGTGCATCCAATAGGTGTTATTTTGTCATTGGATGAACATTTAGGTCATTTTCATCCTCCCAAGTCTTAATCTTGTCCAATTAGGGTTTTGAACCAATCTTGTGCATAGAATAAGTTCGCTTGTGTCATTGGATGAACATTTAGGTCATTTTCGTCCTCCCGAGGGTTATTCTTGTCCAATTAGGGTTTTTTAACCAATCTTGTGCACCGAATAAGTTCGTTTGTGTCATTGAATGAACATTTACATCATTTTCGTCCTCCCTAGGCTTAATCTTGTCCAATTAGGGTTTTTAACCAATCTTGTGCATCCGATAGGTGTGTTTGTGTCATTGGATGAACATTTGGGTCATTTTCGTCCTCCCTAGGCTTATTCTTGTCCAATTAAGGTTTTTAACCAATCTTGTGCATCGAATAAGTTCGTTTGTGTAATTGGATGAACATTTAGTTAACTTTCTTCCTCCATAGGCTTAATCTTGTCCAATCAGGGTTTTTGACCAATCTTGTGCATCCAACAAGTGTTTTTGTATCATTGGATGAAAATTTAGGTCATTTTCGTCCTCCCAAGTCTTAATCTTGTCCAATTAGGGTTTTTAACCAATCTTGTGCATCGAATAAGTTCGTTTGTGTAATTGGTTGAACATTTAGTTCATTTTCTTCCTCCATAGGCTTAATCTTGTCCAAATAGGGTTTTTAACCAATCTTGTGCTTCCAATAGGTGTTTTGTGTTATTGGATGAACATTTAGGTTATTTTCGTCCTTCGTAGGCTTTTTTCTTGTCCAATTAGGGTTTTTAACCAATCTTGTGTATCCAATAGGTGTGTTTGTGTCATTGGATGAACAATTAGGTCATTTTCGTCCTCACAAGGCTTATTCTTGTCCAATTAGGGTTTTTAACCAATCTTGTGCATCGAATAAGTTCGTTTGTGTAATTGGATGAACATTAATTAATTTTCTTCCTCCATAGGCTTAATCTTGTCCAATTAGGGTTTTTGACCAATCTTGTGCATCCAATAGGTGTTTTTGTATCATTGGATGAACATTTATGTCATTTTCGTCCTCCCTAGACTTATTCTTGTCCAATTAGGGTTTTTTAACCAATCTTGTGCACCGAATAAGTTCGTTTCTATCATTGAATGAACATTTACGTCATTCTCGTCCTCCCTAGGCTTAATCTTGTCCAATTAGGGTTTTTAACCAATCTTGTGCATCCAATAGGTGTGTTTCTGTCATTGGATGAACATTTAGGTCATTTTCGTCCTCCCTAGGCTTATTCTTGTCCAATTAGGGTTTTTAACCAATCTTGTACATCGATTAAGTTCGTGTGTGTAATTGGATGAACATTTAGTTAATTTTCTTCCTCCATAGGCTTATTCTTGTCCAATTAGGGTTTTTAACCAATCTTGTGCATCCAATAGGTGTTTTTGTATCATTGGATGAACATTTAGGTCATTTTCGTCCTCCATAGGCTTATTCTTATCCAATTAGGGTTTTTAACCAATCTTGTGCATCGAATAAGTTCATTTGGGTCATTGGATGATTATTTAGGTCATTTTTGTCCTCCCTAGGCTTATTCTTGTCCAATTAGAGTTTTTACCAATCTTGTTCATCCAATAGGTGTTTTTGTGTCACTGGATGAACATTTAGGTCACTTTCGTCCTCCCAAGTCTTAATCTTGTCCAATCAGGGTTTTTAACCAATCTTGTGCATCGAATAAGTTCGTTTGTGTAATTGGTTGAACGTTTAGTTCATTTTCTTCCTCCATAGGCTTAGTCTTGTCCAATTAGGTTTTTTAACCAATTTTGTGCATCCAATAGGTGTGTTTGTGTTATTGGATGAACATTTAGGTCATTTTGGTTCTCCCAAGTCTGAATCTCGTCCAATTAGGGTTTTTAACCAATCTTGTGCATCGAATAAGTTCGTTTGTGTCATTGGATGAACATTTAGGTCATTTTCGTCCTCCCAAGGCTTATTCTTGTCCAATTAGGGTTTTTAACCAATCTTGTGCACCGAATAAGTTCGTTTGTGTCCAAAAAGGGTTTTTTAACCAATATTGTGCATCCAATAGGTGTTTTTGTATCATTGGATGAACAATTAGGTCATTTTCGTCCTCACCTAGGCTTATTCTTGTCCAATTAGGGTTTTAACCTATCTTGTGCATCCAATAGGTGTGTTTGTGTCATTAGATGAACGTTTAGTTCATTTTCTTCCTCCCTAGGCTTATTCTTGTCCAATTAAGGTTTTTAACCAATCTTGTGTACCAATAGGTGTTTTGTGTCAAAGGATGAACATTTAGGTCATTTTCGTCCTCCCAAGTTAATCTTGTCCAATTAGGATTTTTAACCATTCTTGTGCATCCAATAGGTGTTTTTGTATCATTGGATGAACATTTAGGTCATTTTCGTCCTCCATAGGCTTATTCTTATCCAATTAGGGTTTTTAACCAATCTTGTGCATCCAATAGGTGTTTTTGTGTCATTGGACGACCATTTTGGTCATTTTCGTCCTCCCATGTCTTAATGTTGTCCAATTAGGGTTTTTAATCGATCTTGTGCATCCAATAGGTGTTTTTGTGTCATTGGATGAACATTTAGGTTATGCATCCAATAGGTGTTTTTTTTGCCATTGGATAAACATTTAGGTCATTTTCGTACTCCCAAGTGTTAATCTTATCCAATTAGGGTTTTTAACCAATCTTGTGCATCCAACAGGATTTATTGTGTCATTGGATGGACATTTAGGTCATTTTCGTCCTCCCATGTCTTAATCTTGTCCAATTAGGGTTTTTAACCAATCTTGTGCATCGAATAAGTTCGTTTGTTTAATTGGTTGAACATTTAGTTCATTTTCTTCCTCCATAGGCTTAATCTTGTCCAATTACGGTTTTTAACCAATCTTGTGCATCCAATAGGTGTCTTTGTGTTATTGGATGAACATTTAGGTCATTTTCGTCCTTCGTAGGCTTTTTTCTTGTCCAATTAGGGTTTTTAACCAATCTTGTGTATCCAATAGGTGTGTTTGTGTCTTTGCATGAACCTTTTGGTCATTTTCGTCCTCCCAAGTCTTAATCTTGTCCAATTAGGGTTTTTAACCAATCTTGTTCATCCAATAGGTGTGTTTGTGTCATTGGATGAACATTTAGGTCATTTTCGCCCTCCCGAGGCTTATTCTTGTCCAATTAGGGTTTTTAACCATTCTTGTGCATCCAATAGGTGTTTGTTTTGCCATTGGATAAACATTTAGGTCATTTTCGTACTCCCAAGTCTTAATCTTGTCCAATTAGGGTTTTTAACCAATCTTGTGCATCCAATAGGTGTTATTTTGTCATTGGAGGAACATTTAGGTCATTTTCGTCCTCCCAAGTCTTAATCTTGTCCAATTAGGGTTTTGAACCAATCTTGTGCATAGAATAAGTTCGCTTGTGTCATTGGATGAACATTTAGGTCATTTTCGTCCTCCCGAGGGTTATTCTTGTCCAATTAGGGTTTTTTAACCAATCTTGTGCACCGAATAAGTTCGTTTGTGTCATTGAATGAACATTTACATCATTTTCGTCCTCCCTAGGCTTAATCTTGTCCAATTAGGGTTTTTAACCAATCTTGTGCATCCGATAGGTGTGTTTGTGTCATTGGATGAACATTTGGGTCATTTTCGTCCTCCCTAGGCTTATTCTTGTCCAATTAAGGTTTTTAACCAATCTTGTGCATCGAATAAGTTCGTTTGTGTAATTGGATGAACATTTAGTTAACTTTCTTCCTCCATAGGCTTAATCTTGTCCAATCAGGGTTTTTGACCAATCTTGTGCATCCAACAAGTGTTTTTGTATCATTGGATGAAAATTTAGGTCATTTTCGTCCTCCCAAGTCTTAATCTTGTCCAATTAGGGTTTTTAACCAATCTTGTGCATCGAATAAGTTCGTTTGTGTAATTGGTTGAACATTTAGTTCATTTTCTTCCTCCATAGGCTTAATCTTGTCCAAATAGGGTTTTTAACCAATCTTGTGCTTCCAATAGGTGTTTTGTGTTATTGGATGAACATTTAGGTTATTTTCGTCCTTCGTAGGCTTTTTTCTTGTCCAATTAGGGTTTTTAACCAATCTTGTGTATCCAATAGGTGTGTTTGTGTCATTGGATGAACAATTAGGTCATTTTCGTCCTCACAAGGCTTATTCTTGTCCAATTAGGGTTTTTAACCAATCTTGTGCATCGAATAAGTTCGTTTGTGTAATTGGATGAACATTAATTAATTTTCTTCCTCCATAGGCTTAATCTTGTCCAATTAGGGTTTTTGACCAATCTTGTGCATCCAATAGGTGTTTTTGTATCATTGGATGAACATTTATGTCATTTTCGTCCTCCCTAGACTTATTCTTGTCCAATTAGGGTTTTTTAACCAATCTTGTGCACCGAATAAGTTCGTTTCTATCATTGAATGAACATTTACGTCATTCTCGTCCTCCCTAGGCTTAATCTTGTCCAATTAGGGTTTTTAACCAATCTTGTGCA
>JBBPBS010000426.1:125835-155071 GCA_037974835.1 Cicer judaicum
AGGGTTTTTAACCAATCTTGTGCATCGAATAAGTTCGTTTGTGTAATTGGTTGAACGTTTAGTTCATTTTCTTCCTCCATAGGCTTAGTCTTGTCCAATTAGGTTTTTTAACCAATTTTGTGCATCCAATAGGTGTGTTTGTGTTATTGGATGAACATTTAGGTCATTTTGGTTCTCCCAAGTCTGAATCTCGTCCAATTAGGGTTTTTAACCAATCTTGTGCATCGAATAAGTTCGTTTGTGTCATTGGATGAACATTTAGGTCATTTTCGTCCTCCCAAGGCTTATTCTTGTCCAATTAGGGTTTTTAACCAATCTTGTGCACCGAATAAGTTCGTTTGTGTCCAATTTGGGTTTTTTAACCAATATTGTGCATCCAATAGGTGTTTTTGTATCATTGGATGAACAATTAGGTCATTTTCGTCCTCACCTAGGCTTATTCTTGTCCAATTAGGGTTTTAACCTATCTTGTGCATCCAATAGGTGTGTTTGTGTCATTAGATGAACGTTTAGTTCATTTTCTTCCTCCCTAGGCTTATTCTTGTCCAATTAAGGTTTTTAACCAATCTTGTGTACCAATAGGTGTTTTGTGTCAAAGGATGAACATTTAGGTCATTTTCGTCCTCCCAAGTTAATCTTGTCCAATTAGGATTTTTAACCATTCTTGTGCATCCAATAGGTGTTTTTGTATCATTGGATGAACATTTAGGTCATTTTCGTCCTCCATAGGCTTATTCTTATCCAATTAGGGTTTTTAACCAATCTTGTGCATTCAATAGGTGTTTTTGTGTCATTGGATGAACATTTAGGTCATTTTCGTCCTCCCATGTCTTAATGTTGTCCAATTAGGGTTTTTAATCAATCTTGTGCATCCAATAGGTGTTTTTGTGTCATTGGATGAACATTTAGGTTATGCATCCAATAGGTGTTTTTTTTGCCATTGGATAAACATTTAGTTCATTTTCGTACTCCCAAGTGTTAATCTTATCCAATTAGGGTTTTTAACCAATCTTGTGCATCCATCAGGATTTATTGTGTCATTGGATGAACATTTAGGTCATTTTCGTCCTCCCATGTCTTAATCTTGTCCAAATAGGGTTTTTAACCAATCTTGTGCATCGAATAAGTTCGTTTGTTTAATTGGTTGAACATTTAGTTCATTTTCTTCCTCCATAGGCTTAATCTTGTCCAATTACGGTTTTTAACCAATCATGTGCATCCAATAGGTGTCTTTGTGTTATTGGATGAACATTTAGGTCATTTTCGTCCTTCGAAGGCTTTTTTCTTGTCCAATTAGGGTTTTTAACCAATCTTGTGTATCCAATAGGTGTGTTTGTGTCATGGCATGAACCTTTTGGTCATTTTCGTCCTCCCAAGTCTTAATCTTGTCCAATTAGGGTTTTTAACCAATCTTGTTCATCCAATAGGTGTGTTTGTGTCAT
The DNA here is from genome assembly GCA_037974835.1 of Cicer judaicum. NCBI lineage: Eukaryota > Viridiplantae > Streptophyta > Magnoliopsida > Fabales > Fabaceae > Cicer > Cicer judaicum. The sequence continues at coordinate 127,278 of JBBPBS010000426.1, forward strand.
TGGATGAACATTTAGGTCATTTTCGCCCTCCCGAGGCTTATTCTTGTCCAATTAGGGTTTTTAACCATTCTTGTGCATCCAATAGGTGTTTGTTTTGCCATTGGATAAACATTTAGGTCATTTTCGTACTCCCAAGTCTTAACCTTGTCCAATTAGGGTTTTTAACCAATCTTGTGGATCCAATAGGTGTTATTTTGTCATTGGATGAACATTTAGGTCATTTTCATCCTCCCAAGTCTTAATCTTGTCCAATTAGGGTTTTGAACCAATTTTGTGCATAGAATAAGTTCGCTTGTGTCATTGGATGAACATTTAGGTCATTTTCGTCCTCCCGAGGCTTATTCTTGTCCAATTAGGGTTTTTTAACCAATCTTGTGCACCGAATAAGTTCGTTTGTGTCATTGAATGAACATTTACATCATTTTCGTCCTCCCTAGGCTTTATCTTGTCCAATTAAGGTTTTTAACCAATCTTGTGCATCCAATAGGTGTGTTTGTGTCATTGGATGAACATTTAGGTCATTTTCGTCCTCCCTAGGCTTATTCTTGTCCAATTAAGGTTTTTAACCAATCTTGTGCATCGAATAAGTTCGTTTGTGTAATTGGATGAACATTTAGTTAATTTTCTTCCTCCATAGGCTTAATCTTGTCCAATTAGGCTTTTTGACCAATCTTGTGCATCCCACAAGTGTTTTTGTATCATTGGATGAAAATTTAGGTCATTTTCGTCCTCCCAAGTCTTAATCTTGTCCAATTAGGGTTTTTAACCAATCTTGTGCATCGAATAAGTTCGTTTGTGTAATTGGTTGAACATTTAGTTCATTTTCTTCCTTCATAGGCTTAATCTTTTCCAATTAGGGTTTTTAACCAATCTTGTGCTTCCAATAGGTGTGTTTGTGTTATTGGATGAACATTTAGGTCATTTTCGTCCTTCGTAGGCTTTTTTCTTGTCCAATTAGGGTTTTTAACCAATCTTGTGTATCCAATAGGTGTGTTTGTGTCATTGGATGAACAATTAGGTCATTTTCGTCCTCACAAGGCTTATTCTTGTCCAATTACGGTTTTTAACCAATCTTGTGCATCGAATAAGTTCGTTTGTGTAATTGGATGAACATTTAGTTAATTTTCTTCCTCCATAGGCTTAATCTTGTCCAATTAGGGTTTTTGACCAATCTTGTGCATCCAATAGGTGTTTTTGTAACATTGGATGAACATTTATGTCATTTTCGTCCTCCCTAGACTTATTCTTGTCCAATTAGGGTTTTTTAACCAATCTTGTGCACCGAATAAGTTCGTTTCTGTCATTGAATGAACATTTACGTCATTCTCGTCCTCCCTAGGTTTAATCTTGTCCAATTAGGGTTTTTAACCAATGTTGTGCATCCAATAGGTGTGTTTGTGTCATCGGATGAACATTTAGGTCATTTTCGTCCTCCCTAGGCTTATTCTTGTCCAATTAAGGTTTTTAACCAATCTTGTGCATCGAATAAGTTCGTTTGTGTAATTGGATGAACATTTAGTTAATTTTCTTCCTCCATAGGCTTAATCTTGTCCAATTAGGGTTTTTGACCAATCTTGTGCATCCAACAAGTGTTTTTGTATCATTGGATGAAAATTTAGGTCATTTTCGTCCTCCATAGGCTTATTCTTATCCAATTAGGGTTTTTAACCAATCTTGTGCATCCAATAAGTTCATTTGGGTCATTGGATGAATATTTAGGTCATTTTTGTCCTCCCTAGGCTTATTCTTATCCAATTAGAGTTTTTACCAATCTTGTTCATCCAATAGGTGTTTTTGTGTCACTGGATGAACATTTAGGTCATTTTCGTCCTCCCAAGTCTTAATCTTGTCCAATTAGGGTTTTTAACCAATCTTGTGCATCGAATAAGTTTGTTTGTGTAATTGGTTGAACATTTAGTTCATTTTCATCCTCCATAGGCTTAATCTTGTCCAATTAGGTTTTTTAACCAATTTTGTGCATCCAATAGGTGTGTTTGTGTTATTGGATGAACATTTAGGTCATTTTCGTTCTCCCAAGTCTGAATCTTGTCCAATTAGGGTTTTTAACCAATCTTGTCCAATTAGGGTTTTTAACCAATCTTGTGTCATTGGATGAACATTTAGGTCATTTTCGTCCTCCATAGGCTTATTCTTGTCCAATTAGGGTTTTTAACCAATCTTGTGCACCAAATAAGTTCGTTTGTGTCCAATTAGGGTTTTTTAACCAATATTGTGCATCCAATAGGTGTTTTTGTATCATTGGATGAACAATTAGGTCATTTTCGTCCTCACCTAGGCTTATTCTTGTTCAATTAGGGTTTTAACCTATCTTGTGCATCCAATAGGTGTGTTTGTGTCATTAGATGAACATTTAGGTCATTTTCTTCCTCCCTATGCTTATTCTTGTCCAATTAAGGTTTTTAACCAATCTTGTGTACCAATAGGTGTTTTGTGTCAAAGGATGAACATTTAGGTCATTTTCGTCCTCCCAAGTTAATCTTGTCCAATTAGGATTTTTAACCATTCTTGTGCATCCAATAGGTGTTTTTGTATCATTGGATGAACATTTAGGTCATTTTCGTCCTCCATAGGCTTATTCTTATCCAATTAGGGTTTTTAACCAATCTTGTGCATCGAATAAGTTCATTTGGGTCATTGGATGAATATTTAGGTCATTTTTGTCCTCCCTAGGCTTATTCTTGTCCAATTAGAGTTTTTACCAATCTTGTTCATCCAATAGGTGTTTTTGTGTCACTGGATGAACATTTAGGTCATTTTCGTCCTCCCAAGTCTAAATCTTGTCCAATTAGGGTTTTTAACCAATCTTGTGCATCGAATAAGTTCGTTTGTGTAATTGGTTGAACATTTAGTTAATTTTCTTCCTCCATAGGCTTAATCTTGTCCAATTAGGATTTTTAACCATTCTTGTGCATCCAATACGTGTTTTTGTGTCATTGGACGACCATTTAGTTCATTTTCGTCCTCCCATGTATTAATCTTGTCCAATTAGGGTTTTTAACCAATCTTGTGCATAGAATAAGTTCGCTTGTGTCATTGGATGAACATTTAGGTCATTTTCGTTCTCCCTAGGCTTATTCTTGTCCAATTAGGGTTTTTTAACCAATCTTGTGCACCGAATAAGTTCGTTTGTGTCATTGAATGAACATTTACATCATTTTCGTCCTCCCTAGGCTTAATCCTGTCCAATTAGGGTTTTTAACCAATCTTGTGCATCCAATAGGTGTGTTTTTGTCATTGGATGAACATTTAGGTCATTTTCGTCCTCCCTAGGCTTATTCTTGTCCAATTAGGGTTTTTAACCAATCTTGTGCATCATATAAGTTCGTTTGTGTAATTGGATGAACATTTAGTTAATTTTCTTCCTCCATAGGCTTAATCTTGTCCAACTAGGGTTTTTAACCAATCTTGTGCTTCCAATAGGTGTTTTTGTATCATTGGATGAACATTTAGGTCATTTTCGTCCTCCCTAGGCTTATTCTTGTCCAATTAGGGTTTTTTAACCAATCTTGTGCACCGAATAAGTTCGTTTCTGTCATTGAATGAACATTTACGTCATTTTCGTCCTCCCTAGGCTTAATCTTGTCCAATTAGGGTTTTTACCCAATCTTGTGCATCCAATAGGTGTGTTTGTCTCATTGGATGAACATTTAGGTCATTTTCGTCCTCCCTAGGCTTATTCTTGTCCAATTAGGGTTTTTAACCAATCTTGTGCATCGAATAAGTTCATTTGGGTCATTGGATGAATATTTTGGTCATTTTTGTCCTCCCTAGGCTTAATCTTGTCCAATTAGGATTTTTAACCATTCTTGTGCATCCAATAGGTGTTTTTGTATCATTGGATGAACATTTAGGTCATTTTCGTCCTCCATAGGCTTATTCTTATCCAATTAGGGTTTTTAACCAATCTTGTGCATCGAATAAGTTCATTTGGGTCATTGGATGAATATTTAGGTCATTTTTGTCCTCCCTAGGCTTATTCTTGTCCAATTAGAGTTTTTACCAATCTTGTTCATCCAATAGGAGTTTTTGTGTCACTAGATTAACATTTAGGTCATTTTCGTTCCCCAAGTCTTAATCTTGTCCAATTAGGGTTTTTAACCAATCTTGTGCATCGAATAAGTTCGTTTGTGTAATTGGTTGAACATTTAGTTCATTTTCTTCCTTCATAGGCTTAATCTTTTCCAATTAGGTTTTTTAACCAAGCTGGTGCATCCAATAGGTGGGTTTGTGTTATTGGATGAACATTTAGGTCATTTTCGTCCTTCGTAGGCATTTTTCTTGTCCAATAAGGGTTTTTAACCAATCTTGTGTATCCAATAGGAGTGTTTGTATCATTGCATGAACATTTTGGTCATTTTCGTCCTCCCAAGTCTTAATCTTGTCCAATTGGGGTTTTTAACAAATCTGGTTCATCCAATAGGTGTGTTTGTGTCATTGGATGAACATTTAGGTAATTTTCGTCCTCCCTAGGCTTATTCTTGTCCAATTAGGGTTTTTAACCAATCTTGTGCATCGAATAAGTTCGTTCGTGTCATTGGATGAACATTTAGGTCATTTTCGTCCTCCCTAGGTTTATTCTTGTCCAATTAGGGTTTTTTAACCAATCTTGTGCACCGAATAAGTTCGTTTGTGTCAATGGATGAACATTTACGTCATTTTCCTCCTCCCAAGTCTTAATCTTTTCCAATTAGAGTTTTTAACCAATCTTGTGCATCAAATAGGTGTTTTTGTGTCATTGGATGAACAATTAGGTCCTTTTCGTCCTCCCTAGGCTTATTCTTGACCAATTAAGGTTTTTAACGAGTCTTGTGTACCAATAGGTGTTTTGTGTCAAAGGATGAACCAATAGGTGTTTTTAACGAGTCTTGTGTACCAATAGTTGTTTTTAACTAGTCTTGTGTACCAATAGGTGTTTTGTGTCCAATTAGGTCATTTTCGTCCTCCCAAGTTAATCTTGTCCAATTAGGGTTTTTAACCAATCTTGTGCATCCAATAGGTGTTTTTGTGTCATTGGACGACCATTTTGGTCATTTTCGTCCTCCCATGTCTTAATCTTGTCCAATTAGGGTTTTTAATCAATCTTGTGCATCCAATAGGTGTTTTTGTGTCATTGGATGAACATTTAGGTTGTGCATCCAATAGGTGTTTTTTTTGCCATTGGATAAACATTTAGGTCATTTTCGTACTCCCAAGTGTTAATCTTATCCAATTAGGGTTTTTAACCAATCTTGTGCATCCAACATGATTTATTGTGTCATTGGATGAACATTTAGGTCATTTTCGTCCTCCAATGTCTTAATCTTGTCCAATTAGGGTTTTTAACCAATCTTGTGCATCGAATAAGTTCGTTTGTTTAATTGGTTGAACATTTAGTTCATTTTCTTCCTCCATAGGCTTAATCTTGTCCAATTACGGTTTTTAACCAATCTTGTGCATCCAATAGGTGTCTTTGTGTTATTGGATGAACATTTAGGTCATTTTCGTCCTTCGTAGGCTTTTTTCTTGTCCAATTTGGGTTTTTAACCAATCTTGTGTATCCAATAGGTGTGTTTGTGTCATTGCATGAACCTTTTGGTCATTTTCGTCCTCCCAAGTCATAATCTTGTCCAATTAGGGTTTTTAACCAATCTTGTTCATCCAATAGGTGTGTTTGTGTCATTGGATGAACATTTAGGTCATTTTCGCCCTCCCGAGGCTTATTCTTGTCCAATTAGGGTTTTTAACCATTCTTGTGCATCCAATAGGTGTTTGTTTTGCCATTGGATAAACATTTAGGTCATTTTCGTACTCCCAAGTCTTAATCTTGTCCAATTAGGGTTTTTAACCAATCTTGTGCATCCAATAGGTGTTATTTTGTCATTGGATGAACATTTAGGTCATTTTCATCCACCCAAGTCTTAATCTTGTCCAATTAGGGTTTTTAGCCAATCTTGTGCATCGAATAAGTTCGTTTGTTTAATTGGTTGAACATTTAGTTCATTTTCTTCCTCCATAGGCTTAATCTTGTCCAATTACGGTTTTTAACCAATCTTGTGCATCCAATAGGTGTCTTTGAGTTATTGGATGAACATTTAGGTCATTTTCGTCCTTCGTAGGCTTTTTTCTTGTCCAATTAAGGTTTTTAACCAATCTTGTGTATCCAATAGGTGTGTTTGTGTCATTGCATGAACCTTTTGGTCATTTTCGTCCTCCCAAGTCTTAATCTTGTCCAATTAGGGTTTTTAACCAATCTTGTTCATCCAATAGGTGTGTTTGTGTCATTGGATGAACTTTTAGGTCATTTTCGCCCTCCCGAGGCTTATTCTTGTCCAATTAGGGTTTTAAACCATTCTTGTGCATCCAATACGTGTTTGTTTTGCCATTGGATAAACATTTAGGTCATTTTCGTACTCCCAAGTCTTAATCTTGTCTAATTAGGGTTTTTAACCAATCTTGTGCATCCAATAGGTGTTATTTTGTCACTGGATGAACATTTAGGTCATTTTCATCCTCCCAAGTCTTAATCTTGTCGAATTAGGGTTTTGAACCAATCTTGTGCATAGAATAAGTTCGCTTGTGTCATTGGATGAACATTTAGGTCATTTTCGTCCTCCCTAGGCTTATTCTTGTCCAATTATGGTTTTTTAACCAATCTTGTGCACCGAATAAGTTCCTTTGTGTCATTGAATGAACATTTCTGTCATTTTCGTCCTCCCGAGTCTTAATCTTGTTCAATTAGGGTTTTTAACCAATCTTGTGCATCCAATAGGTGTGTTTGTGTCATTGGATGAACAATTAGGTCATTTTCGTCCTCCCTAGGTTTATTCTTGTCCGATTAGGGTTTTTAACTAATCTTGTGCATCGAATAAGTTCGTTTGTGTAATTGGATGAACATTTAGTTAAATTTCTTCCTCCATAAGCTTATTCTTGTCCAATTAGGGTTTTTAACCAATCTTGTGCATCCAATAGGTGTTTTTGTATCATTGGATGAACATTTAGGTCATTTTCGTCCTCCATAGGCTTATTATTGTCGAATTAGGGTTTTTAACCAATCTTGTGCATCGAATAAGTTCATTTGGGTCATTGGATGAATATTTAGGTCATTTTTGTCCTCCCTAGGCTTAATCTTGTCCAATTAGGGTTTTTACCAATCTTGTTCATCCAATAGGTGTTTTTGTGTCACTGGATGAACATTTAGGTCATTTTCGTCCTCCCTACACTTAATCTTCTCCAATTTGGGTTTCTAACCAATCTTGTGCATCCAATAGGTGTGTTTGTGTCATTGGATGAACATTTAGGTCATTTTCGTCCTCCCTAGGCTTAATCTTGTGCACCGAATAAGTTCGTTTCTGTCATTGAATGAACATTTAGGTCATTTTCGTCCTCCCTAGGTTTATTCTTGTCCAATTATGGTTTTTTAACCAATCTTGTGCACCGAATAAGTTCGTTTGTGTCATTGAATTAACATTTCTATCATTTTCGTCCTCCCGAGTCTTAATCTTGTCCAATTAGGGTTTTCAACCAATCTTGTGCATCCAATAGGTGTGTTTGTGTCATTGGATGAACAATTAGGTCATTTTCGTCCTCCCTAGGCTTATTCTTGTCCAATTAGGGTTTTTAACTAATCTTGTGCATCGAATAAGTTCGTTTGTGTAATTGGATGAACATTTAGTTAATTTTCTTCCTCCATAGGATTATTCTTGTCCAATTAGGGTTTTTAACCAATCTTGTGCATCCAATAGGTGTTTTTGTATCATTGGATGAATATTTAGGTCATTTTCGTCCACCATTGGCTTATTATTGTCGAATTAGGGTTTTTAACCAATCTTGTGCATCGAATAAGTTCATTTGGGTCATTGGATGAATATTTAGGTCATTTTGGTCCTCCCTAGGCTTAATCTTGTCCAATTAGGGTTTTTACCAATCTTGTTCATCCAATAGGTGTTTTTGTGTCACTGGATGAACATTTAGGTCATTTTCGTCCTCCCAAGTATTAATCTTGTCCAATTAGGGTTTTTAACCAATCTTGTGCATCGAATAAGTTCGTTTGTGTAATTGGTTGAACATTTAGTTCATTTTCTTCCTCCATAGGCTTAATCTTATCCATTTAGGGTTTTTAACCAATCTTGTGCATCCAATAGCTGTCTTTGTGTTATTGGATGAACATTTTGGTCATTTTCGTCCTCCCAAGTCTTAATCTTCTCCAATTAGGGTTTTTAACCAATCTTGTTCATCCAATAGGTGTTTTTGTGTCATTGGATGAACATTTAGGTCATTTTCGTCCTCCTGAGGCTTATTCTTGTCCAATTAGGGTTTTTAGCCATTATTGTGCATCCAATAGGTGTTTGTTTTGCCATTGGATAAACATTTAGGTCATTTTCGTACTCCCAAGTCTTAATCTTGTCCAATTAGGGTTTTTAACCAATCTTGTGCATCCAATAGGTGTTATTTTGTCATTGGATGAACATTTAGGTCATTTTCGTCCTCCCAAGTCTTAATCTTGTCCAATTAGGGTTTTTAACCAATCATGTGCATAGAATAAGTTCGCTTGTGTCATTGGTTGAACATTTAGGTCATTTTCTTCCTCCACAGGCTTAATCTTTTCCAATTAGGGTTTTTAACCAATCTTGTGCATCCAATAGGTGTTTTTGTATCATTGGATGAACATTTAGGTCATTTTCGAAATTAGTAGGCTTTTTTCTTGTCCAATTAGGGTTTTTAACCAAACTTGTGTATCCAATAGGTGTGTTTGTGTCATTGCATGAACATTTGGGTCATTTTCTTCCTCCCAAGTCTTAATCTTGTCCAATTAGGGTTTTTAACCATTCTTGTGCATCCAATAGGTGTTTTTGTGTCATTGGATGAATATTTAGATCATTTTCGTCCTCCCTACACTTAATCTTCTCCAATTTGGGTTTCTAACCAATCTTGTGCGTCCAATAGGTGTGTTTGTGTCATTGGATGAACATTTAGGTCATTTTCGTCCTCCCTAGGCTTAATCTTGTGCACCGAATAAGTTCGTTTCTGTCATCGAATGAACATTTAGGTCATTTTCGTCCTCCCTAGGCTTATTCTTGTCCAATTATGGTTTTTTAACCAATCTTGTGCACCGAATAAGTTCGTTTGTGTCATTGAATTAACATTTCTGTCATTTTCGTCCTCCCGAGTCTTAATCTTGTCCAATTAGGGTTTTTAACCAATCTTGTGCATCCAATAGGTGTGTTTGTGTCATTGGATGAACAATTAGGTCATTTTCGTCCTCCCTAGGCTTATTCTTGTCCAATTAGGGTTTTTAACTAATCTTGTGCATCGAATAAGTTCGTTTGTGTAATTGGATGAACATTTAGTTAATTTTCTTCCTCCATAGGCTTATTCTTGTCCAATTAGGGTTTTTAACCAATCTTGTGCATCCAATAGGTGCTTTTGTATCATTGGATGAACATTTAGGTCATTTTGGTCCTCCATTGGCTTATTATTGTCGAATTAGGGTTTTTAACCAATCTTGTGCATCGAATAAGTACATTTGGGTCATTGGATGAATATTTAGGTCATTTTTGTCCTCCCTAGGCTTAATCTTGTCCAATTAGGGTTTTTATCAGTCTTGTTCATCCAATAGGTGTTTTTGTGTCATTGGATGAACATTTAGGTCTTTTTCGTCCTCCCAAGTATTAATCTTGTCCAATTAGGGTTTTTTAACCAATCTTGTGCATCGACTAAGTTCGTTTGTGTAATTGGTTGAACATTTAGTTCATTTTCTTCCTCCATAGGCTTAATCTTGTCCATTTAGGGTTTTTAACCAATCTTGTGCATCCAATAGGTGTCTTTGTGATATTGGATGAACATTTTGGTCATTTTCGTCCTCCCAAGTCTTAATCTTCTCAAATTAGGGTTTTTAACCAATCTTGTTCATCCAATAGGTGTTTTTGTGTCATTGGATGAACATTTAGGTCATTTTCGTCCTCTTGAGGCTTATTCTTGTCCAATTAGGGTTTTTAACCATTATTGTGCATCCAATAGGTGTTTGTTTTGCCATTGGATAAACATTTAGGTCATTTTCGTACTCCCAAGTCTTAATCTTGTCCAATTAGGGTTTTTAACCAATCTTGTGCATCCAATAGGTGTTATTTTGTCATTGGATAAACATTTAGGTCATTTTCGTCGTCCCAAGTCTTAATCTTGTCCAATTAGGGTTTTTAACCAATCATGTGCATAGAATAAGTTCGCTTGTGTCATTGGTTGAACATTTAGGTCATTTTCTTCCTCCATAAGCTTAATGTTGTCCAATTAGGGTTTTTAACCAATCTTGTGTATCCAATAGGTGTGTTTGTGTTATTGGATGAACATTTAGGTCATTTTCGTCCTTCGTTGGCTTTTTTCTTGTCTAATTAGGGTTTTTAACCAAACTTGTGTATCCAATAGGTGTGTTTGTGTCATTGCATGAACATTTTGATCATTTTCTTCTTCCCAAGTCTTAATCTTGTCCAATTAGGGTTTTTAACCATTCTTGTGCATCCAATAGGTGTTTTTGTGTCATTGGATGAATATTTAGATCATTTTCGTTCTCCCTACACTTAATCTTCTCCAATTTGGGTTTCTAACCAATCTTGTGCATCCAATAGGTGTGTTTGTGTCATTGGATGAACATTTAGGTCATTTTCGTCCTCCCTAGGCTTATTCTTGTACAATTATGGTTTTTTAACCAATCTTGTGCACCGAATAAGTTCGTTTGTGTCATTAAATTAACATTTCTGTCATTTTCGTCCTCATGAGTCTTAATCTTGTCCAATTAGGGTTTTTAACCAATCTTGTGCATCCAATAGGTGTGTTTGTGTCATTGGATGAACAATTAGGTCATTTTCGTCCTCCCTAGGCTTATTCTTGTCCAATTAGGGTTTTTAACTAATCTTGTGCATCGAATATGTTCGTTTGTGTAATTGGATGAACATTTAGTTAATTTTCTTCCTCCATAGGCTTATTCTTGTCCAATTAGGGTTTTTAACCAATCTTGTGCATCCAATAGGTGTTTTTGTATCATTGGATGAACATTTAGGTCATTTTCGTCCTCCATAGGTTTATTATTGTCGAATTAGGGTTTTTAACCAATCTTGTGCATCGAATAAGTACATTTCGGTCATTGGATGAATATTTAGGTCATTTTTGTCCTCCCTAGGCTTAATCTTGTCCAATTAGGGTTTTTAACCAATCTTGTGCATCCAATAGGTGTTTTTGTGTCATTGGACGACCATTTTGGTCATTTTCGTCCTCCCATGTCTTAATCTTGTCCAATTAGGGTTTTTAATCAATCTTGTGCATCCAATAGGTGTTTTTGTGTCATTGGATGAACATTTAGGTTGTGCATCCAATAGGTGTTTTTTTTGCCATTGGATAAACATTTTGGTCATTTTCGTACTCCCAAGTGTTAATCTTATCCAATTAGGGTTTTTAACCAATCTTGTGCATCCAACATGATTTATTGTGTCATTGGATGAACATTTAGGTCATTTTCGTCCTCCCATGTCTTAATCTTGTCCAATTAGGGTTTTTAACCAATCTTGTGCATCGAATAAGTTCGTTTGTTTAATTGGTTGAACATTTAGTTCATTTTCTTCCTCCATAGGCTTAATCTTGTCCTATTACGGTTTTTAACCAATCTTGTGCATCCAATAGGTGTCTTTGTGTTATTGGATGAACATTTAGGTCATTTTCGTCCTTCGTAGGCTTTTTTCTTGTCCAATTAGGGTTTTTAACCAATCTTGTGTATCCAATAGGTGTGTTTGTGTCATTGCATGAACCTTTTGGTCATTTTCGTCCTCCCAAGTCTTAATCTTGTCCAATTAGGGTTTTTAACCAATCTTGTTCATCCAATAGGTGTGTTTGTGTCATTGGATGAACATTTAGGTCATTTTCGCCCTCCCGAGGCTTATTCTTGTCCAATTAGGGTTTTTAACCATTCTTGTGCATCCAATAGGTGTTTGTTTTGCCATTGGATAAACATTTAGATCATTTTCGTACTCCCAAGTCTTAATCTTGTCCAATTAGGGTTTTTAACCAATCTTGTGCATCCAATAGGTGTTATTTTGTCATTGGATGAACATTTAGGTCATTTTCATCCTCCCAAGTCTTAATCTTGTCCAATTAGGGTTTTTAACCAATCTTGTGCATCGAATAAGTTCGTTTGTGTAATTGGTTGAACATTTACTTCATTTTCTTCCTCCATAGGCTTAATCTTGTCCAACTAGGGTTTTTAAACAATCTTGTGCATCCAATAGGTGTGTTTGTGTCATTGGATGAACATTTAGGTCATTTTCGTCCTCCCTAGGCTTATTCTTGTCCAATTAGGGTTTTTAACCAATCTTGTGCATCGAATAAGTTCGTTTGTGTAATTGGAAGAACATTTAGTTAATTTTCTTCCTCCAAAGGCTTAATCTTGTCCAATTAGGGTTTTTAACCAATCTTGTGCATCCAATAGGTGTTTTTGTATCATTGGATGAACATTTAGGTCATTTTCGTCCTCCATAGGCTTATTCTTGTCCAATTAGGGTTTTTAACCAATCTTGTGCATCGAATAAGTTCATTTGGGTCATTGGATTAATATTTAGGTCATTTTTGTCCTCCCTAGGCTTAATCTTGTCCAATTAGGGTTTTTACCAATCTTGTTGATCCAATAGGTGTTTTTGTGTCACTGGATGAACATTTAGGTCGTTTTCGTCCTCCCAAGTCTTAATCTTGTCCAATTAGGGTTTTTAACCAATCTTGTGCATCGAATAAGTTCGTTTGTGTAATTGGTTGAACATTTAGTTCATAGGCTTAATCTTGTCCTATAGGTGTGTTTGTGTTATTGGATGAACATTTAGGTCATTTTCGTCCTTCGTAGGATTTTTGCTTGTCCAATTAGGGTTTTTAACCAATCTTGTGTATCCAATAGGTGTGTTTGTGTCATTGCATGAACATTTTGGTCATTTTCGTCCTCCCAAGTCTTAATCTTGTCCAATTAGGGTTTTTAACCAATCTTGTTCATCCAATAGGTGTTTTTGTGTCATTGGATGAACATTTAGGTCATTTACGTCCTCCCTAGGCTTATTCTTGTCCAATTAGGGTTTTTAGCCAATCTTGTGTATCGAAAATGTTCGTTTGTGCAATTGGATCAACATTTAGTTCATTTTCTTCCTCCGTAGGCTTAATCTTGTCCAATTAGGATTTTTAACCAATTTTTTGCACCGAATAAGTTCGTTTGCGTCATTGGATGAACATTTAGTTAATTTTCTTCCTCCATAGGCTTAATCTTGTCCAATTAGGGTTTTTAACCAATCTTGTGCATCCAATACGTATTTTTGTATCATTGGATGCACATTTAGGTCATTTTCGTCCTCGATAGTCTTAATCTTCTCCAATTAGGGTTTTTAACCAATCTAGTGCATCGAATAAGTTCATTTGGGTCATTGGATGAATATTTAGGTCATTTTCGTACTCCCAAGTCTTAATCTTGTCCAATTAGTGTTCTTACCAATCTTGTTCATCCAATAGGTGTCTTTGTGTCACTGGATGAACATTTAGGTCATTTTCGTCCTCCCAAGTCTTAATCTTGTCCAATTAGGGTTTTTAACCAATCTTGTGCATCGAATAAGTTCGTTTGTGTAATTGGTTGAACATTTAGTTCATTTTCTTCCTCCATAGGCTTAATCTTGTCCAATTAGGATTTTTAACCAATCTTGTGCATCCAATAGGTGTGTTTGTGTCATTGGATGAACATTTAGGTCATTTTCGTCCTCCCTAGGCTTATTCTTGTCCAATTAGGGTTTTTAACCAATCTTGTGCATCGAATAAGTTCGTTTGTGTAATTGGAAGAACATTTAGTTAATTTTCTTCCTCCATAGGCTTAATCTTGTCCAATTAGGGTTTTTAACCAATCTTGTGCATCCAATAGGTGTTTTTGTATCATTGGATGAACATTTAGGTCATTTTCGTCCTCCATAGGCTTATTCTTGTCCAATTAGGGTTTTTAACCAATCTTGTGCATCGAATAAGTTCATTTGGGTCATTGGATGAATATTTAGGTCATTTTTGTCCTCCCTAGGCTTAATCTTGTCCAATTAGGGTTTTTACCAATCTTGTTGATCCAATAGGTGTTTTTGTGTCACTGGATGAACATTTAGGTCATTTTCGTCCTCCCAAGTCTTAATCTTGTCCAATTAGGGTTTTTAACCAATCTTGTGCATCCAATAGGTGTGTTTGTGTTATTGGATGAACATTTAGGTCATTTTTGTCCTTCGTAGGCTTTTTGCTAGTCCAATTAGGGTTTTTAACCAATCTTGTGTATCCAATAGTTGTGTTTGTGTCATTGCATGAACATTTTGGTCATTTCCGTCCTCCCAAGTCTTAATCTTGTCCAATTAGGGTTTTTAACCAATCTTGTTCATCCAATAGGTGTTTTTGTGTCATTGGATGAACATTTAGGTCATTTTCGTCCTCCCTAGGCTTATTCTTGTCCAATTAGGGTTTTTAGCCAATCTTGTGTATCAAATATGTTCGTTTGTGCAATTGGATCAACATTTAGTTCATTTTCTTCCTCCGTAGGCTTAATCTTGTCCAATTAAGATTTTTAACCAATTTTTTGCACCGAATAAGTTCGTTTGCGTCATTGGATGAACATTTACGTCATTTTCCTCCTCCCAAGTCTTAATCTTGTCCAATTAGAGTTTTTAACCAATCCTGTGCATCCAATAGGTGTTTTTGTGTCATTGGATGAACAATTAGGTCATTTTCGTCCTCACTAGGCTTATTCTTGTCCAATTAGAGTTTTTAACCAATCTTGTGCATCCAATAGGTGCTTTTGTATCATTGGATGAACATTTAGGTCATTTTCGTCCTCCATAGGCTTATTCTTGTCCAATTAGGGTTTTTAACCAATCTTGTGCATCGAATAAGTTCATTTGGGTCATTGGATGAATATTTAGGTCATTTTTATCCTCCCTAGGCTTAATCTTGTCCAATTAGGGTTTTTACAAATCTTGTTGATCCAATAGGTGTTTTTGTGTCACTGGATGAACATTTAGGTCATTTTCGCCATCCCAAGTCTTAATCTTGTCCAATTAGGGTTTTTAACCAATCTTGTGCATCGAATAAGTTCGTTTGTGTAATTGGTTGAACATTCAGTTCATTTTCTTCCTCCATACGCTTAATCTTGTCCAATTAGGGTTTTTAACCAATCTTGTGTATCCAATAGGTGTGTTTGTGTCATTGGATGAACATTTAGGTCTTTTACATCCTTCCTAGGCTTATTCTTGTCCAATTAGGGTTTTTTAACCAATCTTGTGCACCGAATAAGTTTGTTTCTGTCATTGAATGAACATTTACGTCATTTTCGTCCTCCCTAGGCTTAATCTTGTCCAATTAGGGTTTTTAACCAATCTTGTGCATCCAATAGGTGTTTTTGTATCATTGGATGAACATTTAGGTCATTTTCGTCCTCCATAGGCTTATTCTTGTCCAATTAGGGTTTTTAACCAATCTTGTGCATCGAATAAGTTCGTTTGTGTAATTGGAAGAACATTTAGTTAATTTTCTTCCTCCATAGGCTTAATCTTGTCCAATTAGGGTTTTTAACCAATCTTGTCATTCCAATAGGTGTTTTTGTATCATTGGATGCACATTTAGGTCATTTTCGTCCTCCATAGGCTTATTCTTGTCCAATTAGGGTTTTTAACCAATCTTGTGCATCGAATAAGTTCATTTGGGTCATTGGATGAATATTTAGGTCATTTTTATCCTCCCAAGGCTTAATCTTGTCCAATTAGGGTTTTTACCAATCTTGTTGATCCAATAGGTGTTTTTGTGTCACTGGATGAACATTTAGGTCATTTTCGCCATCCCAAGTCTTAATCTTGTCCAATTAGGGTTTTTAACCAATCTTGTGCATCGAATAAGTTCGTTTGTGTAATTGGTTGAACATTCAGTTCATTTTCTTCCTCCATACGCTTAATCTTGTCCAATTAGGGTTTTTAACCAATCTTGTGTATCCAATAGGTGTGTTTGTGTCATTGGATGAACATTTAGGTCTTTTACATCCTTCCTAGGCTTATTCTTGTCCAATTAGGGTTTTTTAACCAATCTTGTGCACCGAATAAGTTTGTTTCTGTCATTGAATGAACATTTACGTCATTTTCGTCCTCCCTAGGCTTAATCTTGTCCAATTAGGGTTTTTAACCAATCTTGTACATCCAATAGGTGTGTTTGTGTCATTGGATGAACATTTAGGTCATTTTCGTCCTCCCTAGGCTTATTCTTGTCCAATTAGGGTTTTTAACCAATCTTGTGCATCGAATAAGTTCGTTTGTGTAATTGGAAGAACATTTAGTTAATTTTCTTCCTCCATAGGCTTAATCTTGTCCAATTAGGGTTTTTAACCAATCTTGTCATTCCAATAGGTGTTTTTGTATCATTGGATGCACATTTAGGTCATTTTCGTCCTCCATAGGCTTATTCTTGTCCAATTAGGGTTTTTAACCAATCTTGTGCATCGAATAAGTTCATTTGGGTCATTGGATGAATATTTAGGTCACTTTTGTCCTCCCTAGGCTTAACCTTGTCCAATTAGGGTTTTTACCAATCTTGTTGATCCAATATGTGTTTTTGTGTCACTGGATGAACATTTAGGTCATTTTCGCCATCCCAAGTCTTAATCTTGTCCAATTAGGGTTTTTAACCAATCTTGTGCATCGAATAAGTTCGTTTGTGTAATTGGTTGAACATTTAATTCACTTTCTTCCTCCATAGGCTTAATCTTGTCCAATTAGGGTTTTTAACCAATCTTATGTATCCAATAGGTGTGTTTGTGTCATTGGATGAACATTTAGGTCTTTTACATCCTTCCTAGGCTTATTCTTGTCCAATTAGGGTTTTTTAACCAATCTTGTGCACCGAATAAGTTCGTTTCTGTCATTGAATGAACATTTACGTCATTTTCGTCCTCCCTAGGCTTAATCTTGTCCAATTAGGGTTTTTAACCAATCTTGTGCATCCAATAGGTGTTTTTGTGTCATTGGATGAACATTTAGGTCATTTTCGTCCTCCCTAGGCTTATTCTTGTCCAATTAGGGTTTTTAACCAATCTTGTGCATCGAATAAGTTCGTTTGTGTAATTGGAAGAACATTTAGTTAATTTTCTTCCTCCATAGGCTTAATCTTGTCCAATTAGGGTTTTTAACCAATCTTGTCATTCCAATAGGTGTTTTTGTATCATTGGATGCACATTTAGGTCATTTTCGTCCTCCATAGGCTTATTCTTGTCCAATTAGGGTTTTTAACCAATCTTGTGCATCGAATAAGTTCATTTGGGTCATTGGATGAATATTTAGGTCACTTTTGTCCTCCCTAGGCTTAACCTTATCCAATTAGGGTTTTTACCAATCTTGTTGATCCAATATGTGTTTTTGTGTCACTGGATGAACATTTAGGTCATTTTCGCCATCCCAAGTCTTAATCTTGTCCAATTAGGGTTTTTAACCAATCTTGTGCATCGAATAAGTTCGTTTGTGTAATTGGTTGAACATTTAATTCACTTTCTTCCTCCATAGGCTTAATCTTGTCCAATTAGGGTTTTTAACCAATCTTATGTATCCAATAGGTGTGTTTGTGTCATTGGATGAACATTTAGGTCTTTTACATCCTTCCTAGGCTTATTCACTTCCAATTAGGGTTTTTTAACCAATCTTGTGCACCGAATAAGTTCGTTTCTGTCATTGAATGAACATTTACGTCGTTTTCGTCCTCCCTAGGCTTAATCTTGTCCAATTAGGGTTTTTAACCAATCTTGTGCATCCAATAGGTGTGTTTGTGTCATTGGATGAACATTTAGGTCATTTTCGTCCTCCCTAGGCTTATTCTTGTCCAATTAGGGTTTTTAACCAATCTTGTGCATCGAATAAGTTCGTTTGTGTAATTGGAAGAACATTTTCGTCCTTCGTAGGCTTTTTGCTTGTCCAATTAGGGTTTTTAACCAATCTTCTGTATCCAATAGGTGTGTTTGTGTCATTGGATGAACAATTAGGTCTTTTACATCCTTCCTAGGCTTATTCTTGTCCAATTAGGGTTTTTAACCAATCTTATGTATCCAATGGGGGTGTGTTTGTGTCATTGCATGAACATTTTGGTCATTTTCGTCCTCCCAAGTCTTAATCTTGTCCAATTAGGGTTTTTAACCAATCTTGTTCATCCAATAGGTGTTTTTGTGTCATTGGATGAACGTTTAGGTCATTTTCGTCCTCCCTAGGCTTATTCTTGTCCAATTAGGGTTTTTAACCAATCTTGTGCAGCGAATATGTTCGTTTGTGCAATTGGATGAACATTTAGTTCATTTTCTTGCTCCGTAGGCTTAATCTTGTCCAATTAGAGTTTTTAACCAATCTTGTGCATCCAATAGGTGTTTTTGTGTCATTGGATGAACAATTAGGTCATTTTCGTCCTCACTAGGCTTATTCTTGTCCAATTAGGGTTTTAACCAATCTTGTGCATCCAATAGGTGTGTTTGTGTCATTAGATGAACATTTAGGTCATTTTCATCCTCCTTGGGCTTATTCTTGTCCAATTAAGGTTTTTAACCAATCTTGTGTACCAATAGGTGTTTTGTGTCAAAGGATGAACATTTAGGTCATTTTCGTCCTCCCAAGTTAGTCTTGTCCAATTAGGGTTTTTAACCAATCTTGTGCATCCAATAGGTGTTTTTGTGTCATTGGACGACCATTTAGGTCATTTTCGTCCTCCCATGTCTTAATCTTGTCCAATTAGGGTTTTTAATCAATCTTGTGCATCCAATAGGTGTTTTTGTGTCATTGGATGAACATTTAGGTTGTGCATCCAATAGGTGTTTTTTTTGCCATTGGATAAACATTTAGGTCATTTTCGTACTCCCAAGTGTTAATCTTATCCAATTAGGGTTTTTAACCAATCTTGTGCATCCAACATGATTTATTGTGTCATTGGATGAACATTTAGGTCATTTTCGTCCTCCCATGTCTTAATCTTGTCCAATTAGGGTTTTTAACCAATCTTGTGCATCGAATAAGTTCGTTTGTTTAATTGGTTGAACATTTAGTTCATTTTCTTCCTCCATAGGCTTAATCTTGTCCTATTACGGTTTTTAACCAATCTTGTGGATCCAATAGGTGTCTTTGTGTTATTGGATGAACATTTAGGTCATTTTCGTCCTTCGAAGGCTTTTTTCTTGTCCAATTAGGGTTTTTAACCAATCTTGTGTATCCAATAGGTGTGTTTGTGTCATTGCATGAACCTTTTGGTCATTTTCGTCCTCCCAAGTCTTAATCTTGTCCAATTAGGGTTTTTAACCAATCTTGTTCATCCAATAGGTGTGTTTGTGTCATTGGATGAACATTTAGGTCATTTTCGCCCTCCCGAGGCTTATTCTTGTCCAATTAGTGTTTTTAACCATTCTTGTGCATCCAATAGGTGTTTGTTTTTCCATTGGATAAACATTTAGGTCATTTTCGTACTCCCAAGTCTTAATCTTGTCCAATTAGGGTTTTTAACCAATCTTGTGCATCCAATAGGTGTTATTTTGTCATTGGATGAACATTTAGGTCATTTTCATCCTCCCAAGTCTTAATCTTGTCCAATAAGGGTTTTTAACCAATCTTGTGCATCGAATAAGTTCGTTTGTGTAATTGGTTGAATATTTACTTCATTTTCTTCCTCCATAGGCTTAATCTTGTCCAATTAGTGTTTATAAACAATCTTGTGCATCCAATAGGTGTGTTTGTGTCATTGGATGAACATTTAGGTCATTTTCGTCCTCCCTAGGCTTATTCTTGTCCAATTAGGGTTTTTAACCAATCTTGTGCATCGAATAAGTTCGTTTGTGTAATTGGAAGAACATTTAGTTAATTTTCTTCCTCCAAAGGCTTAATCTTGTCCAATTAGGGTTTTTAACCAATCTTGTGCATCCAATAGGTGTTTTTGTATCATTGGATGAACATTTAGGTCATTTTCGTCCTCCATAGGCTTATTCTTGTCCAATTAGGGTTTTTAACCAATCTTGTGCATCGAATAAGTTCATTTGGGTCATTGGATTAATATTTAGGTCATTTTTGTCCTCCCTAGGCTTAATCTTGTCCAATTAGGGTTTTTACCAATCTTGTTGATCCAATAGGTGTTTTTGTGTCACTGGATGAACATTTAGGTCGTTTTCGTCCTCCAAAGTCTTAATCTTGTCCAATTAGGGTTTTTAACCAATCTTGTGCATCGAATAAGTTCGTTTGTGTAATTGGTTGAACATTTAGTTCATAGGCTTAATCTTGTCCTATAGGTGTGTTTGTGTTATTGGATGAACATTTAGGTCATTTTCGTCCTTCGTAGGATTTTTGCTTGTCCAATTAGGGTTTTTAACCAATCTTGTGTATCCAATAGGTGTGTTTGTGTCATTGCATGAACATTTTGGTCATTTTCGTCCTCCCAAGTCTTAATCTTGTCCAATTAGGGTTTTTAACCAATCTTGTTCATCCAATAGGTGTTTTTGTGTCATTGGATGAACATTTAGGTCATTTACGTCCTCCCTAGGCTTATTCTTGTCCAATTAGGGTTTTTAGCCAATCTTGTGTATCGAATATGTTCGTTTGTGCAATTGGATCAACATTTAGTTCATTTTCTTCCTCCCTAGGCTTAATCTTGTCCAATTAGGATTTTTAACTAATTTTTTGCACCGAATAAGTTCGTTTGCGTCATTGGATGAACATTTACGTTATTTTCCTCCTCCCAAGTCTTAATCTTGTCCAATTAGGGTTTTTAACCAATCTTGTGCATCGAATAAGTTCGTTTGTGTAATTGGATGAACATTTAGTTAATTTTCTTCCTCCATAGGCTTAATCTTGTCCAATTAGGGTTTTTAACCAATCTTGTGCATCCAATACGTATTTTTGTATCATTGGATGCACATTTAGGTCATTTTCGTCCTCCATAGTCTTAATCTTCTCCAATTAGGGTTTTTAACCAATCTAGTGCATCGAATAAGTTCATTTGGGTCATTGGATGAATATTTAGGTCATTTTTGTCCGCCCTAGGCTTAATCTTGTCCAATTAGTGTTCTTACCAATCTTGTTCATCCAATAGGTGTCTTTGTGTCACTGGATGAACATTTAGGTCATTTTCGTCCTCCCAAGTCTTAATCTTGTCCAATTAGGGTTTTTAACCAATCTTGTGCATCGAATAAGTTCGTTTGTGTAATTGGTTGAACATTTAGTTCATTTTGTTCCTCCATAGGCTTTATCTTGTCCAATTAGGATTTTTAAACAATCTTGTGCATCCAATAGGTGTGTTTGTGTCATTGGATGAACATTTAGGTCATTTTCGTCCTCCCTAGGCTTATTCTTGTCCAATTAGGGTTTTTAACCAATCTTGTGCATCGAATAAGTTCGTTTGTGTAATTTGAAGAACATTTAGTTAATTTTCTTCCTCCATAGGCTTAATGTTGTCCAATTAGGGTTTTTAACCAATCTTGTGCATCCAATAGGCGTTTTTGTATCATTGGATGAACATTTAGGTCATTTTCGTCCTCCATAGGCTTATTCTTGTCCAATTAGGGTTTTTAACCAATCTTGTGCATCGAATAAGTTCATTTGGGTCATTGGATGAATATATAGGTCATTTTTGTCCTCCCTAGGCTTAATCTTGTCCAATTAGGGTTTTTACCAATCTTGTTGATCCAATAGGTGTTTTTGTGTCACTGGATGAACATTTAGGTCATTTTCGTCCTCCCAAGTCTTAATCTTGTCCAATTAGGGTTTTTAACCAATCTTGTGCATCCAATAGGTGTGTTTGTGTTATTGGATGAACATTTAGGTCATTTTTGTCCTTCGTAGGCTTTTTGCTTGTCCAATTAGGGTTTTTAACCAATCTTGTGTATCCAATAGTTGTGTTTGTGTCATTGCATGAACATTTTGGTCATTTCCGTCCTCCCAAGTCTTAATCTTGTCCAATTAGGGTTTTTAACCAATATTGTTCATCCAATAGGTGTTTTTGTGTCATTGGATGAACATTTAGGTCATTTTCGTCCTCCCTAGGCTTATTCTTGTCCAATTAGGGTTTTTAGCCAATCTTGTGTATCGAATATGTTCGTTTGTGCAATTGGATCAACATTTAGTTCATTTTCTTCCTCCGTAGGCTTAATCTTGTCCAATTAAGATTTTTAACCAATTTTTTGCACCGAATAAGTTCGTTTGCGTCATTGGATGAACATTTACGTCATTTTCCTCCTCCCAAGTCTTAATCTTGTCCAATTAGAGTTTTTAACCAATCTTGTGCATCCAATAGGTGTTTTTGTGTCATTGGATGAACAATTAGGTCATTTTCGTCCTCACTAGGCTTATTCTTGTCCAATTAGAGTTTTTAACCAATCTTGTGCATCCAATAGGTGCTTTTGTATCATTGGATGAACATTTAGGTCATTTTCGTCCTCCATAGGCTTATTCTTGTCCAATTAGGGTTTTTAACCAATCTTGTGCATCGAATAAGTTCATTTGGGTCATTGGATGAATATTTAGGTCATTTTTATCCTTCCTAGGCTTAATCTTGTCCAATTATGGTTTTTACCAATCTTGTTGATCCAATAGGTGTTTTTGTGTCACTGGATGAACATTTAGGTCATTTTCGCCATCCCAAGTCTTAATCTTGTCCAATTAGGGTTTTTAACCAATCTTGTGCATCGAATAAGTTCGTTTGTGTAATTGGTTGAACATTCAGTTCATTTTCTTCCTCCATAGGCTTAATCTTGTCCAATTAGGGTTTTTAACCAATCTTGTGTATCCAATAGGTGTGTTTGTGTCATTGGATGAACATTTAGGTCTTTTACATCCTTCCTAGGCTTATTCTTGTCCAATTAGGGTTTTTTAACCAATCTTGTGCACCGAATAAGTTTGTTTCTGTCATTGAATGAACATTTACGTCATTTTCGTCCTCCCTAGGCTTAATCTTGTCCAATTAGGGTTTTTAACCAATCTTGTGCATCCAATAGGTGTGTTTGTGTCATTGGATGAACATTTAGGTCATTTTCGTCCTCCCTAGGCTTATTCTTGTCCAATTAGGGTTTTTAACCAATCTTGTGCATCGAATAAGTTCGTTTGTGTAATTGGATGAACATTTAGTTAATTTTCTTCCTCCATAGTCTTAATCTTGTCCAATTAGGGTTTTTAACCAATCTTGTGCATCCAATAGGTGTTTTTGTATCAGTGGATGAACATTAAGGTCATTTTCGTCCTACATAGGCTTATTCTTGTCCAATTAAGGTTTTTAACCAATCTTGTGCATCGAATAAGTTCATTCGGGTCATTGGATGAATATTTAGGTCATTTTCGTCCTCCCTAGGCTTAATCTTGTCCAATTAGGGTTTTTAACCAATCTTGTGCATCCAATAGGTGTGTTTGTGTCATTGGATGAACATTTAGGTCATTTTCGTCCTCCCTAGGCTTATTCTTGTCCAATTAGGGTTTTTAACCAATCTTGTGCATCGAATAAGTTCGTTTGTGTAATTGGATGAACATTTAGTTAATTTTCGTCCTCCATAGGCTTAATCTTGTCCAATTAGGGTTTTTAACCAATCTTGTGCATCCAATAGGTGGTTTTGTATCATTGGATGAACATTTAGGTCATTTTCGTCCTCCCTAGGCTTATTCTTGTCCATTTAGGGTTTTTTAACCAATCTTGTGCACCGAATAAGTTCGATTCTGTCATTGAATGAACATTTACGTCATTTTCGTCCTCCCTAGGCTTAATCTTATCCAATTAGGGTTTTTAACCAATCTTGTGCATCCAATAGGTGTGTTTGTGTCATTGGATGAACATTTAGGTCATTTTCGTCCTCCCTAGGCTTATTGTTGTCCAATTAGGGTTTTTAACCAATCTTGTGCATCGAATAAGTTCGTTTGTGTAATTGGATGAACATTTAGTTAATTTTCTTCCTCCATAGGCTTAATCTTGTCCAATTAGGGTTTTTAACCAATCTTGTGCATCCAATAGGTGGTTTTGTATCATTGGATGAACATTTTCGTGATTTTCGTCCTCCCTAGGCTTATTCTTGTCCATTTAGGTTTTTTAACCAATCTTGTGCACCGAATAAGTTCGTTTCTGTCATTGAATGAACATTTACGTCATTTTCGTCCTCCCTAGGCTTAATCTTGTCCAATTAGGGTTTTTAACCAATCTTGTGCATCCAATAGGTGTGTTTGTGTCATTGGATGAACATTTAGGTCATTTTCGTCCTCCCTAGGCTAATTCTTGTCCAATTAGGGTTTTTAACCAATCTTGTGCATCGAATAAGTTCGTTTGTGTAATTGGATGAACATTTAGTTAATTTTCTTCCTCCATAGGCTTAATCTTGTCCAATTAGGGTTTTTAACCAATCTTGTGCATCCAATAGGTGTGTTTGTGTTATTGGATGAACATTTAGGTCATTTTCGTCCTTCGTAGGCTTTTTTCTTGTCCAATTAGGGTTTTTAACCAATCTTGTGTATCCAATGGGGGTGTGTTTGTGTCATTGCATGAACATTTTGGTCATTTTCGTCCTCCCAAGTCTTAATCTTGTCCAATTAGGGTTTTTAACCAATCTTGTTCATCCAATAGGTGTTTTTGTGTCATTGGATGAACATTTAGGTCATTTTCGTCCTCCCTAGGCTTATTCTTGTCCAATTAGGGTTTTTAACCAATCTTGTGCATCGAATAAGTTCGTTTGTGTAATTGGAAGAACATTTAGTTAATTTTCTTCCTCCATAGGCTTAATCTTGTCCAATTAGGGTTTTTAACCAATCTTGTCATTCCAATAGGTGTTTTGGTATCATTGGATGCACATTTAGGTCATTTTCGTCCTCCATAGGCTTATTCTTGTCCAATTAGGGTTTTTAACCAATCTTGTGCATCGAATAAGTTCATTTGGGTCATTGGATGAATATTTAGGTCACTTTTGTCCTCCCTAGGCTTAACCTTGTCCAATTAGGGTTTTTACCAATCTTGTTGATCCAATAGGTGTTTTTGTGTCACTGGATGAACATTTAGGTCATTTTCGCCATCCCAAGTCTTAATCTTGTCCAATTAGGGTTTTTAACCAATCTTGTGCATCGAATAAGTTCGTTTGTGTAATTGGTTGAACATTTAATTCACTTTCTTCCTCCATAGGCTTAATCTTGTCCAATTAGGGTTTTAAACCAATCTTGTGTATCCAATAGGTGTGTTTGTGTCATTGGATGAACATTTAGGTCTTTTACATCCTTCCTAGGCTTATTCTTGTCCAATTAGGGTTTTTTAACCAATCTTGTGCACCGAATAAGTTCGTTTCTGTCATTGAATGAACATTTACGTCATTTTCGTCCTCCCTAGGCTTAATCTTGTCCAATTAGGGTTTTTAACCAATCTTGTGCATCCAATAGGTGTGTTTGTGTCATTGGATGAACATTTAGGTCATTTTCGTCCTCCCTAGGCTTATTCTTGTCCAATTAGGGTTTTAAACCAATCTTGTGGATCGAATAAGTTCGTTTGTGTAATTGGAAGAACATTTAGTTAATTTTCTTCCTCCATAGGCTTAATCTTGTCCAATTAGGGTTTTTAACCAATCTTGTGCATCGAATAAGTTCGTTTGTGTAATTGGTTGAACATTTAGTTCATTTTCTTCCTCCATAGGCTTAATCTTGTCCTATTAGGGTTTTTAACCAATCTTGTGCATCCAATAGGTGTGTTTGTGTTATTGGATGAACATTTAGGTCATTTTCGTCCTTCGTAGGCTTTTTGCTTGTCCAATTAGGGTTTTTAACCAATCTTGTGTATCCAATAGGTGTGTTTGTGTCATTGGATGAACAATTAGGTCTTTTACATCCTTCCTAGGCTTATTCTTGTCCAATTAGGGTTTTTAACCAATCTTGTGTATCCAATGGGGGTGTGTTTGTGTCATTGCATGAACATTTTGGTCATTTTCGTCCTCCCAAGTCTTAATCTTGTCCAATTAGGGTTTTTAACCAATCTTGTTCATCCAATAGGTGTTTTTGTGTCATTGGATGAACGTTTAGGTCATTTTCGTCCTCCCTAGGCTTATTCTTGTCCAATTAGGGTTTTTAACCAATCTTGTGCAGCGAATATGTTCGTTTGTGCAATTGGATGAACATTTAGTTCATTTTCTTGCTCCGTAGGCTTAATCTTGTCCAATTAGAGTTTTTAACCAATCTTGTGCATCCAATAGGTGTTTTTCTGTCATTGGATGAACAATTAGGTCATTTTCGTCCTCACTAGGCTTATTCTTGTCCAATTAGGGTTTTAACCAATCTTGTGCATCCAATAGGTGTGTTTGTGTCATTAGATGAACATTTAGGTCATTTTCATCCTCCTTGGGCTTATTCTTGTCCAATTAGGGTTTTTAACGAATCTTGTGTACCAATAGGTGTTTTGTGTCAAAGGATGAACATTTAGGTCATTTTCGTCCTCCCAAGTTAATCTTGTCCAATTAGGGTTTTTAACCAATCTTGTGCATCCAATAGGTGTTTTTGTGTCATTGGACGACCATTTTGGTCATTTTCGTCCTCCCATGTCTTAATCATGTCCAATTAGGGTTTTTAATCAATCTTGTGCATCCAATAGGTGTTTTTGTGTCATTGGATGAGCATTTAGGTCATTTTCGTCCTCTAGAGGGTTATTCTTGTCCAATTAGGGTTTTTTAACCAATCTTGTGCACCGAATAAGTTCGTTTCTGTCATTGAATGAACATTTACGACAATGTCGTCCTCCCTAGGCTTAATCTTGTCCAATTAGGGTTTTTAACCAATCTTGTGCATCCAATAGGTGTGTTTCTGTCATTCGATGAACATTTAGGTCATTTTCGTCCTCCTTAGGCTTATTCTTGTCCAATTAGGGTTTTTAACCAATCTTGTGCATCGAATAAGTTCGTTTGTGTAATTGGATGAACATTTAGTTAATTTTCTTCCTCCATAGGCTTAATCTTGTCCAATTAGGGTTTTTAACCAATCTTGTGCATCCAATAGGTGTTTTTGTATCATTGGATGAACATTTAGGTCATTTTGGTCCTCCATAGGCTTATTCTTCTCTAATTAGGGTTTTTAACCAATCTAGTGCATCGAATAAGTTCATTTGGGTCATTGGATGAATATTTAGGTCATTTTTGTCCTCCCTAGGCTTAATCTTGTCCAATTAGGGTTTTTACCAATCTTGTTCATCCAATAGGTGTCTTTGTGTCACTGGACGAACATTTAGGTCATTTTCGTCCTCCCAAGTCTTAATCTTGTCCAATTAGGGTTTTTAACCAATCTTGTGCATCGAATAAGTTCGTTTGTGTAATTGGATGAACATTTAGTTAATTTTCTTCCTCCATAGGCTTAATCTTGTCCAATTAGGGTTTTTAACCAATCTTGTGCATCCAATAGGTGTGTTTGTATCATTGGATGAACATTTAGGTCATTTTCGTCCTCCATAGGCTTATTCTTGTCCAATTAGGGTTTTTAACCAATCTTGTGCATCGAATAAGTTCATTTGGGTCATTGGATGAATATTTAGGTCACTTTTGTCCTCCCTAGGCTTAACCTTGTCCAATTAGGGTTTTTACCAATCTTGTTGATCCAATAGGTGTTTTTGTGTCACTGGATGAACATTTAGGTCATTTTCGCCATCCCAAGTCTTAATCTTGTCCAATTAGGGTTTTTAACCAATCTTGTGCATCGAATAAGTTCGTTTGTGTAATTGGTTGAACATTTAATTCACTTTCTTCCTCCATAGGCTTAATCTTGTCCAATTAGGGTTTT
>JBBPBS010000426.1:155081-167938 GCA_037974835.1 Cicer judaicum
AACCAATCTTGTGTATCCAATAGGTGTGTTTGTGTCATTGGATGAACATTTAGGTCTTTTACATCCTTCCTAGGCTTATTCTTGTCCAATTAGGGTTTTTTAACCAATCTTGTGCACCGAATAAGTTCGTTTCTGTCATTGAATGAACATTTACGTCATTTTCGTCCTCCCTAGGCTTAATCTTGTCCAATTAGGGTTTTTAACCAATCTTGTGCATCCAATAGGTGTGTTTGTGTCATTGGATGAACATTTAGGTCATTTTCGTCCTCCCTAGGCTTATTCTTGTCCAATTAGGGTTTTAAACCAATCTTGTGCATCGAATAAGTTCGTTTGTATAATTGGAAGAACATTTAGTTAATTTTCTTCCTCCATAGGCTTAATCTTGTCCAATTAGGGTTTTTAACCAATCTTGTGCATCGAATAAGTTCGTTTGTGTAATTGGTTGAACATTTAGTTCATTTTCTTCCTCCATAGGCATAATCTTGTCCTATTAGGGTTTTTAACCAATCTTGTGCATCCAATAGGTGTGTTTGTGTTATTGGATGAACATTTAGGTCATTTTCGTCCTTCGCAGGCTTTTTGCTTGTCCAATTAGGGTTTTTAACCAATCTTGTGTATCCAATAGGTGTGTTTGTGTCATTGCATGAACATTTTGGTCGTTTTCGTCCTCCCAAGTCTTAATCTTGTCCAATTAGGGTTTTTAACCAATCTTGTGTATCCAATAGGTGTGTTTGTGTCATTGGATGAACAATTAGGTCTTTTACATCCTTCCTAGGCTTATTCTTGTCCAATTAGGGTTTTTAACCAATCTTGTGTATCCAATGGGGGTGTGTTTGTGTAATTGGATGAACATTTAGGTCTTTTACATCCTTCCTAGGCTTATTCTTTTCCAATTAGGGTTTTTTAACCAATCTTGTGCACCGAATAAGTTCGTTTCTGTCATTGAATGAACATTTACGTCATTTTCGTCCTCCCTAGGCTTAATCTTGTCCAATTAGGGTTTTTAACCAATCTTGTGCATCCAATAGGTGTGTTTGTGTCATTGGATGAACATTTAGGTCATTTTCGTCCTCCATAGGCTTAATCTTGTCCAATTAGGGTTTTTAACCAATCTTGTGCATCCAATAGGTGTTTTTGTATCATTGGATGAACATTTAGGTCATTTTCGTCCTCCATAGGCTTATTCTTGTCCAATTAGGGTTTTTAACCAATCTTGTGCATCGAATAAGTTCATTTGGGTCATTGGATGAATATTTAGGTCACTTTTGTCCTCCCTAGGCTTAACCTTGTCCAATTAGGGTTTTTACCAATCTTGTTGATCCAATAGGTGTTTTTGTGTTACTGGATGAACATTTAGGTCATTTTCGTCCTCCCAAGTCTTAATCTTGTCCAATTAGGGTTTTTAATCAATCTTGTGCATCGAATAAGTTCGTTTGTGTAATTGGTTGAACATTTAGTTCATTTTCTTCCTCCATAGGCTTAATCTTGTCCAATTAGGGTTTTTAACCAATCTTGTGCATCCAATAGGTGTGTTTGTGTTATTGGATGAACATTTAGGTCATTTTCGTCCTTCGTAGGCTTTTTGCTTGTCCAATTAGGGTTTTTAACCAATCTTCTGTATCCAATAGGTGTGTTTGTGTCATTGGATGAACAATTAGGTCTTTTACATCCTTCCTAGGCTTATTCTTGTCCAATTAGGGTTTTTTAACCAATCTTGTGCACCGAATAAGTTCGTTTCTGTCATTGAATGAACATTTACGTCATTTTCGTCCTCCCTAGGCTTAATCTTGTCCAATTAGGGTTTTTAACCAGTCTTGTGCATCGAATAAGTTCGTTTGTGTAATTGGAAGAACATTTAGTTAATATTCTTCCTCCATAGGCTTAATCTTGTCCAATTAGGGTTTTTATCCAATCTTGTGCATCCAATAGGTGTTTTTGTATCATTGGATGAACATTTAGGTCATTTTCGTCCTCCATAGGCTTATTCTTGTCCAATTAGGGTTTTTAACCAATCTTGTGCATCGAATAAGTTCATTTGGGTCATTGGATGAATATTTAGGTCACTTTTGTCCTCCCTAGGCTTAACCTTGTCCAATTAGGGTTTTTACCAATCTTGTTGATCCAATATGTGTTTTTGTGTCACTGGATGAACATTTAGGTCATTTTCGCCATCCCAAGTCTTAATCTTGTCAAATTAGGGTTTTTAACCAATCTTGTGCATCGAATAAGTTTGTTTGTGTAATTGGTTGAACATTTAATTCACTTTCTTCCTCCATAGGCTTAATCTTGTCCAATTAGGGTTTTTAACCAATCTTATGTATCCAATAGGTGTGTTTGTGTCATTGGATGAACGTTTAGGTCTTTTACATCCTCCCTAGGCTTATTCTTGTCCAATTAGGGTTTTTTAACCAATCTTGTGCACCGAATAAGTTCGTTTCTGTCATTGAATGAACATTTACGTCATTTTCGTCCTCCCTAGGCTTAATCTTGTCCAATTAGGGTTTTTAACCAATCTTGTGCATCCAATAGGTGTGTTTGTGTCATTGGTTGAACATTTAGGTCATTTTCGTCCTCCCTAGGCTTATTCTTGTCCAATTAGGGTTTTTAACCAATCTTGTGCATCGAATAAGTTCGTTTGTGTAATTGGAAGAACATTTAGTTAATATTCTTCCTCCATAGGCTTAATCTTGTCCAATTAGGGTTTTTAACCAATCTTGTGCATCCAATAGGTGTTTTTGTATCATTGGATGAACATTTAGGTCATTTTCGTCCTCCATAGGCTTATTCTTGTCCAATTAGGGTTTTTAACCAATCTTGTGCATCGAATAAGTTCATTTGGGTCATTGGATGAATATTTAGGTCACTTTTGTCCTCCCTAGGCTTAACCTTGTCCAATTAGGGTTTTTACCAATCTTGTTGATCCAATAGGTGTTTTTGTGTTACTGGATGAACATTTAGGTCATTTTCGTCCTCCCAAGTCTTAATCTTCTCCAATTAGGGTTTTTAATCAATCTTGTGCATCGAATAAGTTCGTTTGTGTAATTGGTTGAACATTTAGTTCATTTTCTTCCTCCATAGGCTTAATCTTGTCCAATTAGGGTTTTTAACCAATCTTGTGCATCCAATAGGTGTTTTTGTATCATTGGATGAACATTTAGGTCATTTTCGTCCTCCATAGGCTTATTCTTGTCCAATTAGGGTTTTTAACCAATCTTGTGCATCGAATAAGTTCGTTTGTGTAATTGGAAGAACATTTAGTTAATATTCTTCCTCCATAGGCTTAATCTTGTCCAATTAGGGTTTTTAACCAATCTTGTGCATCCAATAGGTGTTTTTGTATCATTGGATGAACATTTAGGTCATTTTCGTCCTCCATAGGCTTATTCTTGTCCAATTAGGGTTTTTAACCAATCTTGTGCATCGAATAAGTTCATTTGGGTCATTGGATGAATATTTAGGTCACTTTTATCCTCCCTAGGCTTAACCTTGTCCAATTAGGGTTTTTACCAATCTTGTTGATCCAATAGGTGTTTTTGTGTTACTGGATGAACATTTAGGTCATTTTCGTCCTCCCAAGTCTTAATCTTCTCCAATTAGGGTTTTTAATCAATCTTGTGCATCGAATAAGTTCGTTTGTGTAATTGGTTGAACATTTAGTTCATTTTCTTCCTCCATAGGCTTAATCTTGTCCAATTAGGGTTTTTAACCAATCTTGTGCATCCAATAGGTGTGTTTGTGTTATTGGATGAACATTTAGGTCATTTTCGTCCTTCGTAGCCTTTTTGCTTGTCCAATTAGGGTTTTTAACCAATCTTCTGTATCCAATAGGTGTGTTTGTGTCATTGGATGAACAATTAGGTCTTTTACA
The DNA here is from genome assembly GCA_037974835.1 of Cicer judaicum. Lineage (NCBI taxonomy): Eukaryota > Viridiplantae > Streptophyta > Magnoliopsida > Fabales > Fabaceae > Cicer > Cicer judaicum. The sequence continues at coordinate 158,950 of JBBPBS010000426.1, forward strand.
TCCTTCCTAGGCTTATTCTTGTCCAATTAGGGTTTTTAACCAATCTTGTGTATCCAATGGGGGTGTGTTTGTGTCATTGCATGAACATTTTGGTCATTTTCGTCCTCCCAAGTCTTAATCTTGTCCAATTAGGGTTTTTAACCAATCTTGTTCATCCAATAGGTGTTTTTGTGTCATTGGATGAACGTTTAGGTCATTTTCGTCTTCCCTAGGCTTATTCTTGTCCAATTAGGGTTTTTAACCAATCTTGTGCAGCGAATATGTTCGTTTGTGCAATTGGATGAACATTTAGTTCATTTTCTTGCTCCGTAGGCTTAATCTAGTCCAATTAGAGTTTTTAACCAATCTTGTGCATCCAATAGGTGTTTTTGTGTCATTGGATGATCAATTAGGTCATTTTCGTCCTCACTAGGCTTATTCTTGTCCAATTTGGGTTTTAACCAATCTTGTGCATCCAATAGGTGTGTTTGTGTCATTAGATGAACATTTAGGTCATTTTCATCCTCCTTGGGCTTATTCTTGTCCAATTAGGGTTTTTAACGAATCTTGTGTACCAATAGGTGTTTTGTGTCAAAGGATGAACATTTAGGTCATTTTCGTCCTCCCAAGTTAATCTTGTCCAATTAGGGTTTTTAACCAATCTTGTGCATCTAATAGGTGTTTTTGTGTCATTGGACGACCATTTTGGTCATTTTCGTCCTCCCATGTCTTAATCATGTCCAATTAGGGTTTTTAATCAATCTTGTGCATCCAATAGGTGTTTTTGTGTCATTGGATCAGCATTTAGGTCATTTTCGTCCTCCAGAGGGTTATTCTTGTCCAATTAGGGTTTTCTAACCAATCTTGTGCACCGAATAAGTTCGTTTCTGTCATTGAATGAACATTTACGACATTTTCGTCCTCCCTAGGCTTAATCTTGTCCAATTAGGGTTTTTAACCAATCTTATGCATCCAATAGGTGTGTTTGTGTCATTCGATGAACATTTAGGTCATTTTCGTCCTCCTTAGGCTTATTCTTGTCCAATTAGGGTTTTTAACCAATCTTGTGCATCGAATAAGTTCGTTTGTGTAATTGGATGAACATTTAGTTAATTTTCTTCCTCCATAGGCTTAATCTTGTCCAATTAGGGTTTTTAACCAATCTTGTGCATCCAATAGGTGTGTTTGTGTTATTGGATGAACATTTAGGTCATTTTCGTCCTTCGTAGGCTTTTTTCTTGTCCAATTAGGGTTTTTAACCAATCTTGTGTATCCAATGGGGGTGTGTTTGTGTCATTGCATGAACATTTTGGTCATTTTCGTCCTCCCAAATCTTAATCTTGTCCAATTAAGGTTTTTAACCAATCTTGTTCATCCAATAGGTGTTTTGTGTCATTGGATGAACGTTTAGGTCATTTTCGTCCTCCCTAGGCTTATTCTTGTCCAATTAGGGTTTTTAACCAATCTTGTGCAGCGAATATGTTCGTTTGTGCAATTGGATGAACATTTAGTTCATTTTCTTGCTCCGTAGGCTTAATCTTGTCCAATTAGAGTTTTTAACCAATCTTGTGCATCCAATAGGTGTTTTTGTGTCATTGGATGAACAATTAGGTCATTTTCGTCCTCACTAGGCTTATTCTTGTCCAATTAGGGTTTTAACCAATCTTGTGCATCCAATAGGTGTGTTTGTGTCATTAGATGAACATTTAGGTCATTTTCATCCTCCTTGGGCTTATTCTTGTCCAATTAGAGTTTTTAACGAATCTTGTGTACCAATAGGTGTTTTGTGTCAAAGGATGAACATTTAGGTCATTTTCGTCCTCCCAAGTTAATCTTGTCCAATTAGGGTTTTTAACCAATCTTGTGCATCCAATAGGTGTTTTTGTGTCATTGGACGACCATTTTGGTCATTTTCGTCCTCCCATGTCTTAATCATGTCCAATTAGGGTTTTTAATCAATCTTGTGCATCCAATAGGTGTTTTTGTGTCATTGGATGAGCATTTAGGTCATTTTCGTCCTCCAGAGGGTTATTCTTGTCCAATTAGGGTTTTTTAACCAATCTTGTGCACCCAATAAGTTCGTTTCTGTCATTGAATGAACATTTACGACATTTTCGTCCTCCCTAGGCTTAATCTTGTCCAATTAGGGTTTTTAACCAATCCTGTGCATCTAATAGGTGTGTTTGTGTCATTCGATGAACATTTAGGTCATTTTCGTCCTCCTTAGGCTTATTCTTGTCCAATTAGGGTTTTTAACCAATCTTGTGCATCGAATAAGTTCGTTTGTGTAATTGGATGAACATTTAGTTAATTTTCTTCCTCCATAGGCTTAATCTTGTCCAATTAGGGTTTTTAACCAATCTTGTGCATCCAATAGGTGTTTTTGTATCACTGGATGAACATTTAGGTCATTTTGGTCCTCCATAGGCTTATTCTTCTCTAATTAGGGTTTTTAACCAATCTAGTGCATCGAATAAGTTCATTTGGGTCATTGGATGAATATTTAGGTCATTTTTGTCCTCCCTAGGCTTAATCTTGTCCAATTAGGGTTTTTACCAATCTTGTTCATCCAATAGGTGTCTTTGTGTCACTGGATGAACATTTAGGTCATTTTCGTCCTCCCAAGTCTTAATCTTGTCCAATTAGGGTTTTTAACCAATCTTGTGCATCGAATAAGTTCATTTGTGTAATTGGTTGAACATTTTGTTCATTTTCATCCTCCATAGGTTTAATCTTGTCCAATTAGGGTTTTTAACCAATCTTGTGCATCCAATAGGTGTGTTTGTGTTATTGGATGAACATTTAGGTAATTTTCGTCCTTCGTAGGCTTTTTTCTTGTCCAATTAGGGTTTTTAACCAATCTTGTGTATCCAATGGGGGTGTGTTTGTGTCATTGCATGAACATTTTTGTCATTTTCGTCCTCCCAAGTCTTAATCTTGTCCAATTAGGGTTTTTAACCAATCTTGTTCATCCAATAGGTGTTTTGTGTCATTGGATGAACGTTTAGGTCATTTTCGTCCTCCCTAGGCTTATTCTTGTCCAATTAGGGTTTTTAACCAATCTTGTGCAGCGAATATGTTCGTTTGTGCAATTGGATGAACATTTAGTTCATTTTCTTGCTCCGTAGGCTTAATCTTGTCCAATTAGAGTTTTTAACCAATCTTGTGCATCCAATAGGTGTTTTTGTGTCATTGGATGAACAATTAGGTCATTTTCGTCCTCACTAGGCTTATTCTTGTCCAATTAGGGTTTTAACCAATCTTGTGCATCCAATAGGTGTGTTTGTGTCATTAGATGAACATTTAGGTCATTTTCATCCTCCTTGGGCTTATTCTTGTCCAATTAGGGTTTTTAACGAATCTTGTGTACCAATAGGTGTTTTGTGTCAAAGGATGAACATTTAGGTCATTTTCGTCCTCCCAAGTTAATCTTGTCCAATTAGGGTTTTTAACCAATCTTGTGCATCCAATAGGTGTTTTTGTGTCATTGGACGACCATTTTGGTCATTTTCGTCCTCCCATGTCTTAATCATGTCCAATTAGGGTTTTTAACCAATCTTGTGCATCCAATAGGTGTTTTTGTGTCATTGGATGAACAATTAGGTCATTTTCGTCCTCACTAGGCTTATTCTTGTCCAATTAGGGTTTTAACCAATCTTGTGCATCCAATAGGTGTGTTTGTGTCATTAGATGAACATTTAGGTCATTTTCGTCCTCCCTAGGCTTATTCTTGTCCAATTAGGGTTTTTAACCAATCTTGTGTACCAATAGGTGTTTTGTGTCAAAGGATGAACATTTAGGTCATTTTCGTCCTCCCAAGTTAATCTTGTCCAATTAGGGTTTTTAACCAATCTTGTGCATCCAATAGGTGTTTTTGTGTCATTGGACGACCATTTAGGTCATTTTCGTCCTCCCATGTCTTAATCTTGTCCAATTAGGGTTTTTAATCAATCTTGTGCATCCAATAGGTGTTTTTGTGTCATTGGATGAACATTTAGGTCATTTTCGTCCTCCAGAGGCTTATTCTTGTCCAATTAGGGTTTTTAACCATTCTTGTGCATCCAATAGGTGTTTTTTTTGCCATTGGATAAACATTTAGGTCATTTTCGTACTCCCAAGTGTTAATCTTATCCAATTAGGGTTTTTAACCAATCTTGTGCATCCAATAGGATTTATTGTGTCATTGGATGTACATTTAGGTCATTTTCGTCCTCCCATGTCTTAATCTTGTCCAATTAGGGTTTTTAACCAATCTTGTGCATAGAATAAGTTCGCTTGTGTCATTGGATGAACATTTAGGTCTTTTTCGTCCTTCCTAGGCTTATTCTTGTCCAATTAGGGTTTTTTAACCAATCTTGTGCACCGAATAAGTTCGTTTCGGTCATTGAAGGAACATTTACGTCATTTTCGTCCTCCCTAGGCTTAATCTTGTCCAATTAGGGTTTTTAACCAATCTTGTGCATCCAATAGGTGTGTTTGTGTCATTGGATGAACATTTAGGTCATTTTCGTCCTCCCTAGGCTTATTCTCGTCCAATTAGGGTTTTTAACCAATCTTGTGCATCGAATAAGTTCGTTTGTGTAATTGGATGAACATTTAGTTAATTTTCTTCCTCCAGAGGCTTAATCTTGTCCAATTAGGGTTTTTAACCAATCTTGTGCATCCAATAGGTGTTTTTGTATCATTGGATGAACATTTAGGTCATTTTCGTCCTCCATAGGCTTATTCGTCTCCAATTAGGGTTTTTAACCAATCTTGTGCATCGAATAAGTTCATTTGGGTCATTGGATGAATATTTAGGTCATTTTTGTCCTCCGTAGGCTTAATCTTGTCCAATTAGGGTTTTTACCAATCTTGTTCATCCAATAGGTGTTTTTGTGTCACTAGATGAACATTTAGGTCATTTTCGTCGTCCCAAGTCTTAATCTTGTCCAATTAGGGTTTTTAACCAATCTTGTGCATCGAATAAGTTCGTTTGTGGAATTGGTTGAACATTTAGTTCATTTTCTTCCTCCAAAGGCTTAATCTTGTCCAATTAGGGTTTTTAACCAATCTTGTGCATCCAATAGGTGTGTTTGTGTTATTGGATGAACATTTAGGTCATTTTCGTCCTTCGTAGGCTTTTTGCTTGTCCAATTAGGGTTTTTAACCAATCTTGTGTATCCAATAGGTGTGTTTGTGTCATTGGATGAACAATTAGGTCTTTTACATCCTTCCTAGGCTTATTCTTGTCCAATTAGGGTTTTTAACCAATCTTGTGTATCCAATGGGGGTGTGTTTGTGTCATTGCATGAACATTTTGGTCATTTTCGTCCTCCCAAGTCTTAATCTTGTCCAATTAGGGTTTTTAACCAATCTTGTTCATCCAATAGGTGTTTTTGTGTCATTGGATGAACGTTTAGGTCATTTTCGTCCTCCCTAGGCTTATTCTTGTCCAATTAGGGTTTTTAACCAATCTTGTGCAGCGAATATGTTCGTTTGTGCAATTGGATGAACATTTAGTTCATTTTCTTGCTCCGTAGGCTTAATCTTGTCCAATTAGAGTTTTTAACCAATCTTGTGCATCCAATAGGTGTTTTTCTGTCATTGGATGAACAATTAGGTCATTTTCGTCCTCACTAGGCTTATTCTTGTCCAATTAGGGTTTTAACCAATCTTGTGCATCCAATAGGTGTGTTTGTGTCATTAGATGAACATTTAGGTCATTTTCATCCTCCTTGGGCTTATTCTTGTCCAATTAGGGTTTTTAACGAATCTTGTGTACCAATAGGTGTTTTGTGTCAAAGGATGAACATTTAGGTCATTTTCGTCCTCCCAAGTTAATCTTGTCCAATTAGGGTTTTTAACCAATCTTGTGCATCCAATAGGTGTTTTTGTGTCATTGGACGACCATTTTGGTCATTTTCGTCCTCCCATGTCTTAATCATGTCCAATTAGGGTTTTTAATCAATCTTGTGCATCCAATAGGTGTTTTTGTGTCATTGGATGAGCATTTAGGTCATTTTCGTCCTCCAGAGGGTTATTCTTGTCCAATTAGGGTTTTTTAACCAATCTTGTGCACCGAATAAGTTCGTTTCTGTCATTGAATGAACATTTACGACATTTTCGTCCTCCCTAGGCTTAATCTTGTCCAATTAGGGTTTTTAACCAATCTTGTGCATCCAATAGGTGTGTTTGTGTCATTCGATGAACATTTAGGTCATTTTCGTCCTCCTTAGGCTTATTCTTGTCCAATTAGGGTTTTTAACCAATCTTGTGCATCGAATAAGTTCGTTTGTGTAATTGGATGAACATTTAGTTAATTTTCTTCCTCCAAAGGCTTAATCTTGTCCAATTAGGGTTTTTAACCAATCTTGTGCATCCAATAGGTGTTTTTGTATCACTGGATGAACATTTAGGTCATTTTGGTCCTCCATAGGCTTATTCTTCTCTAATTTGGGTTTTTAACCAATCTAGTGCATCGAATAAGTTCATTTGGGTCATTGGATGAATATTTAGGTCATTTTTGTCCTCCCTAGGCTTAATCTTGTCCAATTAGGGTTTTTACCAATCTTGTTCATCCAATAGGTGTCTTTGTGTCACTGGATGAACATTTAGGTCATTTTCGTCCTCCCAAGTCTTAATCTTGTCCAATTAGGGTTTTTAACCAATCTTGTGCATCGAATAAGTTCGTTTGTGTAATTGGTTGAACATTTAGTTCATTTTCTTCCTCCATAGGCTTAATCCTGTCCAATTAGGGTTTTTAACCAATCTTATGCATCCAATAGGTGTGTTTGTGTCATTGGATGAACAATTAGGTCATTTTCGTCCTCACAATGCTTATTCTTGTCCAATTAGGGTTTTTAACCAATCTTGTGCATCGAATAAGTTCGTTTGTGTAATTGGATGAACATTTAGTTAATTTTCTTCCTCCATAGGCTTAATCTTGTCCAATTAGGGTTTTTAACCAATCTTGTGCATCCAATAGGTGTTTTTGTATCATTGGATGAACATTTAGGTCATTTTCGTCCTCCATAGGCTTATTCTTGTCCAATTAGGGTTTTTAACCAATCTTGTGCATCGAATAAGTTCATTTGGGTCATTGGATGAATATTTAGGTCATTTTTGTCCTCCCTAGGCTTAATCTTGTCCAATTAGGGTTTTTACCAATCTTGTTGATCCAATAGGTGTTTTTGTGTCACTGGATGAACATTTAGGTCATTTTCGTCCTCCCAAGTCTTAATCTTGTCCAATTAGGGTTTTTAACCAATCTTGTGCATCGAATAAGTTCGTTTGTGTAATTGGTTGAACATTTAGTTCATTTTCATCCTCCATATGTTTAATCTTGTCCAATTAGGGTTTTTAACTAATCTTGTGCATCGAATAAGTTCGTTTGTGTAATTGGTTGAACATTTAGTTAATTTTCTTCCTCCATAGGCTTAATCTTGTCCAATTAGGGTTTTTAACCAATCTTGTGCATCCAATAGATGTTTTTGTATCATTGGATGAACATTTAGGTCATTTTCGTCCTCCATAGGCTTATTCTTCTCCAATTAGGGTTTTTAACCAATCATGTGCATCGAATAAGTTCATTTGGGTCATTGGATAAATATTTATGTCATATTTGTCCTCCCTAGGCTTAATCTTGTCCAATTAGGGTTTTTACCAATCTTGTTCATCCAATAGGTGTTTTTGTGTCACTGGATGAACATTTAGGTCATTTTCGTCCTCCCAAGTCTTAATCTTGTCCAATTAGGGTTTTTAACCAATCTTGTGCATCGAATAAGTTCATTTGTGTAATTGGTTGAACATTTTGTTCATTTTCATCCTCCATAGGTTTAATGTTGTCCAATTAGGGTTTTTAACCAATCTTGTGCATCCAATAGGTGTGTTTGTGTTATTGGATGAACATTTAGGTCATTTTCGTCCTTCGTAGGCTTTATTCTTGTCCAATTATGGTTTTTAACCAATCTTGTGTATCCAATGGGGGTGTGTTTGTGTCATTGCATGAACATTTTGGTCATTTTCGTCCTCCCAAGTCTTAATCTTGTCCAATTAGGGTTTTTAACCAATCTTGTTCATCCAATAGGTGTTTTTGTGTCATTGGATGAACGTTTAGGTCATTTTCGTCCTCCCTAGGCTTATTCTTGTCCAATTAGGGTTTTTAACCAATCTTGTGCAGCGAATATGTTCGTTTGTGCAATTGGATGAACATTTAGTTCATTTTCTTGCTCCGTAGGCTTAATCTTGTCCAATTAGAGTTTTTAACCAATCTTGTGCATCCAATAGGTGTTTTTGTGTCATTGGATGAACAATTAGGTCATTTTCGTCCTCACTAGGCTTATTCTTGTCCAATTAGGGTTTTAACCAATCTTGTGCATCCAATAGGTGTGTTTGTGTCATTAGATGAACATTTAGGTCATTTTCATCCTCCTTGGGCTTATTCTTGTCCAATTAGGGTTTTTAACGAATCTTGTGTACCAATAGGTGTTTTGTGTCAAAGGATGAACATTTAGGTCATTTTCGTCCTCCCAAGTTAATCTTGTCCAATTAGGGTTTTTAACCAATCTTTTGCATCCAATAGGTGTTTTTGTGTCATTGGACGACCATTTTGGTCATTTTCGTCCTCCCATGTCTTAATCATGTCCAATTAGGGTTTTTAATCAATCTTGTGCATCCAATAGGTGTTTTTGTGTCATTGGATGAGCATTTAGGTCATTTTCGTCCTCTAGAGGGTTATTCTTGTCCAATTAGGGTTTTTTAACCAATCTTGTGCACCGAATAAGTTCGTTTCTGTCATTGAATGAACATTTACGACAATGTCGTCCTCCCTAGGCTTAATCTTGTCCAATTAGGGTTTTTAACCAATCTTGTGCATCCAATAGGTGTGTTTGTGTCATTCGATGAACATTTAGGTCATTTTCGTCCTCCTTAGGCTTATTCTTGTCCAATTAGGGTTTTTAACCAATCTTGTGCATCGAATAAGTTCGTTTGTGTAATTGGATGAACATTTAGTTAATTTTCTTCCTCC
>JBBPBS010000426.1:168471-178851 GCA_037974835.1 Cicer judaicum
TTTGGGTCATTGGATGAATATTTAGGTCATTTTTGTCCTCCCTAGGCTTAATCTTGTCCAATTAGGGTTTTTACCAATCTTGTTCATCCAATAGGTGTCTTTGTGTCACTGGATGAACATTTAGGTCATTTTCGTCCTCCCAAGTCTTAATCTTGTCCAATTAGGGTTTTTAACCAATCTTGTGCATCGAATAAGTTCGTTTGTGTAATTGGTTGAACATTTAGTTCATTTTCTTCCTCCATAGGCTTAATCCTGTCCAATTAGGGTTTTTAACCAATCTTGTGCATCCAATAGGTGTTTTTGTATCACTGGATGAACATTTAGGTTATTTTGGTCCTCCATAGGCTTATTCTTCTCTAATTAGGGTTTTTAACCAATCTAGTGCATCGAATAAGTTCATTTGGGTCATTGGATGAATATTTAGGTCATTTTTGTCCTCCCTAGGCTTAATCTTGTCCAATTAGGGTTTTTACCAATCTTGTTCATCCAATAGGTGTCTTTGTGTCACTGGATGAACATTTAGGTCATTTTCGTCCTCCCAAGTCTTAATCTTGTCCAATTAGGGTTTTTAACCAATCTTGTGCATCGAATAAGTTCGTTTGTGTAATTGGTTGAACATCTAGTTCATTTTCTTCCTCCATAGGCTTAATCCTGTCCAATTAGGGTTTTTAACCAATCTTGTGCATCCAATAGGTGTGTTTGTGTCATTGGATGAACATTTAGGTCATTTTCGTCCTCCATAGGCTTATTCTTGTCCAATTAGGGTTTTTAACCAATCTTGTGCATCGAATAAGTTCGTTTGTGTAATTGGATGAACATTTAGTTAATTTTCTTCCTCCATAGGCTTAATCTTGTCCAATTAGGGTTTTTAACCAATCTTGTGCATCCAATAGGTGTTTTTGTATCACTGGATGAACATTTAGGTCATTTTGGTCCTCCATAGGCTTATTCTTCTCTAATTAGGGTTTTTAACCAATCTTGTGCATCGAATAAGTTCATTTGGGTCATTGGATGAATATTTAGGTCATTTTTGTCCTCCCTAGGCTTAATCTTGTCCAATTAGGGTTTTTACCAATCTTGTTGATCCAATAGGTGTTTTTGTGTCACTGGATGAACATTTAGGTCATTTTCGTCCTCCCAAGTCTTAATCTTGTCCAATTAGGGTTTTTAACTAATCTTGTGCATCGAATAAGTTCGTTTGTGTAATTGGTTGAACATTTAGTTAATTTTCTTCCTCCATAGGCTTAATCTTGTCCAATTAGGGTTTTTAACCAATCTTGTGCATCCAATAGATGTTTTTGTATCATTGGATGAACATTTAGGTCATTTTCGTCCTCCATAGGCTTATTCTTCTCCAATTAGGGTTTTTAACCAATCATGTGCATCGAATAAGTTCATTTGGGTCATTGGATAAATATTTAGGTCATATTTGTCCTCCCTAGGCTTAATCTTGTCCAATTAGGGTTTTTACCAATCTTGTTCATCCAATAGGTGTTTTTGTGTCACTGGATGAACATTTAGGTCATTTTCGTCCTCCCAAGTCTTAATCTTGTCCAATTAGGGTTTTTAACCAATCTTGTGCATCGAATAAGTTCATTTGTGTAATTGGTTGAACATTTTGTTCATTTTCATCCTCCATAGGTTTAATGTTGTCCAATGAGGGTTTTTAACCAATCTTGTGCATCCAATAGGTGTGTTTGTGTTATTGGATGAACATTTAGGTCATTTTCGTCTTTCGTAGGCTTTTTTCTTGTCCAATTAGGGTTTTTAACCAATCTTGTGTATCCAATGGGGGTGTGTTTGTGTCATTGCATGAACATTTTGGTCATTTTCGTCCTCCCAAGTCTTAATCTTGTCCAATTAGGGTTTTTAACCAATTTTGTTCATCCAATAGGTGTTTTTGTGTCATTGGATGAACGTTTAGGTCATTTTCGTCCTCCCTAGGCTTATTCTTGTCCAATTAGGGTTTTTAACCAATCTTGTGCAGCGAATATGTTCGTTTGTGCAATTGGATGAACATTTAGTTCATTTTCTTGCTCCGTAGGCTTAATCTTGTCCAATTAGAGTTTTTAACCAATCTTGTGCATCCAATAGGTGTTTTTGTGTCATTGGATGAACAATTAGGTCATTTTCGTCCTCACTAGGCTTATTCTTGTCCAATTAGGGTTTTAACCAATCTTGTGCATCCAATAGGTGTGTTTGTGTCATTAGATGAACATTTAGGTCATTTTCTTCCTCCCTAGGCTTATTCTTGTCCAATTAAGGTTTTTAACCAATCTTGTGTACCAATAGGTGTTTTGTGTCAAAGGATGAACATTTAGGTCATTTTCGTCCTCCCAAGTTAATCTTGTCCAATTAGGGTTTTTAACCAATCTTGTGCATCCAATAGGTGTTTTTGTGTCATTGGATGAACATTTAGGTCATTTTCGTCCTCCCAAGTCTTAATCTTGTCCAATTAGGGTTTTTAACCAATCTTGTGCATCCAATAGGTGTTTTTGTGTCATTGGATGAACATTTAGGTCATTTTCGTCCTCCCTAGGCTTATTCTTGTCCAATTAGGGTTTTTAACCAATCTTGTGCATCGAATAAGTTCGTTTGTGTAATTGGATGAACATTTAGTTAATTTTCTTCCTCCATAGGCTTAATCTTGTCCAATTAGGGTTTTTAACCAATCTTGTGCATCCAATAGGTGTTTTTGTATCAGTGGATGAACATTTAGGTCATTTTCGTCCTACATAGGCTTATTCTTGTCCACTTAGGGTTTTTAACCAATCTGGTGCATCGAATAAGTTCATTTGGGTCATTGGATGAATATTTAGGTCATTTTTGTCCTCCCTAGGCTTAATCTTGTCCAATTAGGGTTTTTACCAATCTTGTTCATCCAATAGGTGTTTTTGTGTCACTGGATGAACATTTAGGTCATTTTCGTCCTCCCAAGTCTTAATCTTGTCCAATTAGGGTTTTTAACCAATCTTGTGCATCGAATAAGTTCATTTGTGTAATTGGTTGAACATTTTGTTCATTTCCATCCTTCATAGGTTTAATCTTGTCCAATTAGGGTTTTTAACCAATCTTGTGCATCCAATAGGTGTGTTTGTGTTATTGGATGAACATTTAGGTCATTTTCGTCCTTCGTAGGCTTTTTTCTTGTCCAATTAGGGTTTTTAACCAATCTTGTGTATCCAATGGGGGTGTGTTTGTGTCATTGCATGAACATTTTGGTCATTTTCGTCCTCCCAAGTCTTAATCTTGTCCAATTAGGGTTTTTAACCAATCTTGTTCATCCAATAGGTGTTTTTGTGTCATTGGATGAACGTTTAGGTCATTTTCGTCCTCCCTAGGCTTATTCTTGTCCAATTAGGGTTTTTAACCAATCTTGTGCATCGAATAAGTTCGTTTGTGTAATTTGAAGAACATTTAGTTAATTTTCTTCCTCCATAGGCTTAATCTTGTCCAATTAAGGGTTTTTAACCAATCTTGTGCATCCAATAGGTGTTTTTGTATCATTGGATGAACATTTAGGTCATTTTCGTCCTCCATAGGCTTATTCTTGTCCAATTAGGGTTTTTAACCAATCTTGTGCATCGAATAAGTTCATTTGGGTCATTGGATGAATATTTAGGTCATTTTTGTCCTCCCTAGGCTTAATCTTGTCCAATTAGGGTTTTTACCAATCTTGTTGATCCAATAGGTGTTTTTGTGTCACTGGATGAACATTTAGGTCATTTTCGTCCTCCCAAGTCTTAATCTTGTCCAATTAGGGTTTTTAACCAATCTTGTGCATCGAATAAGTTCGTTTGTGTAATTGGTTGAACATTTAGTTAATTTTCTTCCTCCATAGGCTTAATCTTGTCCAATTAGGGTTTTTAACCAATCTTGTGCATCCAATAGATGTTTTTGTATCATTGGATGAACATTTAGGTCATTTTCGTCCTCCATAGGCTTATTCTTGTCCAATTAGGGTTTTTAACCAATCTTGTGCATCGAATAAGTTCATTTGGGTCATTGGATGAATATTTAGGTCATTTTTGTCCTCCCTAGGCTTAATCTTGTCCAATTAGGGTTTTTACCAATCTTGTTGATCCAATAGGTGTTTTTGTGTCACTGGATGAACATTTAGGTCATTTTCGTCCTCCCAAGTCTTAATCTTGTCCAATTAGGGTTTTTAACCAATCTTGTGCATCGAATAAGTTCGTTTGTGTAATTGGTTGAACATTTAGTTAATTTTCTTCCTCCATAGGCTTAATCTTGTCCAATTAGGGTTTTTAACCAATCTTGTGCATCCAATAGATGTTTTTGTATCATTGGATGAACATTTAGGTCATTTTCGTCCTCCATAGGCTTATTCTTCTCCAATTAGGGTTTTTAACCAATCATGTGCATCGAATAAGTTCATTTGGGTCATTGGATAAATATTTAGGTCATATTTGTCCTCCCTAGGCTTAATCTTGTCCAAATAGGGTTTTTACCAATCTTGTTCATCCAATAGGTGTTTTTGTGTCACTGGATGAACATTTAGGTCATTTTCGTCCTCCCAAGTCTTAATCTTGTCCAATTAGGGTTTTTAACCAATCTTGTGCATCGAATAAGTTCGTTTGTGTAATTGGTTGAACATTTAGTTAATTTTCTTCCTCCATAGGCTTAATCTTGTCCAATTAGGGTTTTTAACCAATCTTGTGCATCCAATAGATGTTTTTGTATCATTGGATGAACATTTAGGTCATTTTCGTCCTCCATAGGCTTATTCTTCTCCAATTAGGGTTTTTAACCAATCTTGTGCATCGAATAAGTTCATTTGGGTCATTGGATGAATATTTAGGTCATTTTTGTCCTCCCTAGGCTTAATCTTGTCCAATTAGGGTTTTTACCAATCTTGTTGATCCAATAGGTGTTTTTGTGTCACTGGATGAACATTTAGGTCATTTTCGTCCTCCCAAGTCTTAATCTTGTCCAATTAGGGTTTTTAACCAATCTTGTGCATCGAATAAGTTCGTTTGTGTAATTGGTTGAACATTTAGTTCATTTTCTTCCTCCATAGGCTTAATCCTGTCCAATTAGGGTTTTTAACCAATCTTGTGCATCCAATAGGTGTGTTTGTGTCATTGGATGAACAATTAGGTCATTTTCGTCCTCACAAGGCTTATTCTTGTCCAATTAGGGTTTTTAACCAATCTTGTGCATCGAATAAGTTCGTTTGTGTAATTGGATGAACATTTAGTTAATTTTCTTCCTCCATAGGCTTAATCTTGTCCAATTAAGGTTTTTAACCAATCTTGTGCATCCAATAGGTGTTTTTGTATCATTGGATGAACATTTAGGTCATTTTCGTCCTCCATAGGCTTATTCTTGTCCAATTAGGGTTTTTAACCAATCTTGTGCATCGAATAAGTTCATTTGGGTCATTGGATGAATATTTAGGTCACTTTTGTCCTCCCTATGCTTAATCTTGTCCAATTAGGGTTTTTACCAATCTTGTTGATCCAATAGGTGTTTTTGTGTCACTGGATGAACATTTAGGTCATTTTCGTCCTCCCAAGTCTTAATCTTGTCCAATTAGGGTTTTTAACCAATCTTGTGCATCGAATAAGTTCGTTTGTGTAATTGGTTGAATATTTAGTTAATTTTCTTCCTCCATAGGCTTATTCTTGTCCAATTAGGGTTTTTAACCAATCTTGTGCATCCAATAGATGTTTTTGTATCATTGGATGAACATTTAGGTCATTTTCGTCCTCCATAGGCTTATTCTTCTCCAATTAGGGTTTTTAACCAATCATGTGTATCGAATAAGTTCATTTGGGTCATTGGATAAATATTTAGGTCATATTTGTCCTCCCTAGGCTTAATCTTGTCCAATTAGGGTTTTTACCAATCTTGTTCATCCAATAGGTGTTTTTGTGTCACTGGATGAACATTTAGGTCATTTTCGTCCTCCCAAGTCTTAATCTTGTCCAATTAGGGTTTTTAACCAATCTTGTGCATCGAATAAGTTCATTTGTGTAATTGGTTGAACATTTTGTTCATTTTCATCCTCCATAGGTTTAATGTTGTCCAATTAGGGTTTTTAACCAATCTTGTGCATCCAATAGGTGTGTTTGTGTTATTGGATGAACATTTAGGTCATTTTCGTCCTTCGTAGGCTTTTTTCTTGTCCAATTAGGGTTTTTAACCAATCTTGTGTATCCAATGGGGGTGTGTTTGTGTCATTGCATGAACATTTTGGTCATTTTTGTCCTCCCAAGTCTTAATCTTGTCCAATTAGGGTTTTTAACCAATCTTGTTCATCCAATAGGTGTTTTTGTGTCATTGGATGAACGTTTAGGTCATTTTCGTCCTCCCTAGGCTTATTCTTGACCAATTAGGGTTTTTAACCAATCTTGTGCAGCGAATATGTTCGTTTGTTCAATTGGATGAACATTTAGTTCATTTTCTTGCTCCGTAGGCTTAATCTTGTCCAATTAGAGTTTTTAACCAATCTTGTGCATCCAATAGGTGTTTTTGTGTCATTGGATGAACAATTAGGTCATTTTCGTCCTCACTAGGCTTATTCTTGTCCAATTAGGGTTTTAACCAATCTTGTACATCCAATAGGTGTGTTTGTGTCATTAGATGAACATTTAGGTCATTTTCATCCTCCTTGGGCTTATTCTTGTCCAATTAGGGTTTTTAACGAATCTTGTGTACCAATAGGCGTTTTGTTTCAAAGGATGAACATTTAGGTCATTTTCGTCCTCCCAAGTTAATCTTGTCCAATTAGGGTTTTTAACCAATCTTGTCATCCAATAGGTGTTTTTGTGTCATTGGACGACCATTTTGGTCATTTTCGTCCTCCCATGTCTTAATCATGTCCAATTAGGGTTTTTAATCAATCTTGTGCATCCAATAGGTGTTTTTGTGTCGTTGGATGAGCATTTAGGTCATTTTCGTCCTCCAGGGGGTTATTCTTGTCCAATTAGGGTTTTTTAACCAATCTTGTCCACCGAATAAGTTCGTTTCTGTCATTGAATGAACATTTACGACATTTTCGTCCTCCCTAGGCTTAATCTTGTCCAATTAGGGTTTTTAACCAATCTTATGCATCCAATAGGTGTGTTTGTGTCATTCGATGAACATTTAGGTCATTTTCGACCTCCTAAGGCTTATTGTTGTCCAATTAGGGTTTTTAACCAATCTTGTGCATCGAATAAGTTCGTTTGTGTAATTGGATGAACATTTAGTTAATTTTCTTCCTCCATAGGCTTAATCTTGTCCAATTAGGGTTTTTAACCAATCTTGTGCATCCAATAGGCGTTTTTGTATCATTGGATGAACATTTAGGTCATTTTGGTCCTCCATAGGCTTATTCTTCTCTAATTAGGGTTTTTAACCAATCTAGTGCATCGAATAAGTTCATTTGGGTCATTGGATGAATATTTAGGTCATTTTTGTCCTCCCTAGGCTTAATCTTGTCCAATTAGGGTTTTTACCAATCTTGTTCATCCAATAGGTTTCTTTGTGTCACTGGATGAACATTTAGGTCATTTTCGTTCTCCCAAGTCTTAATCTTGTCCAATTAGGGTTTTTAACCAATCTTGTGCATCGAATAAGTTCGTTTGTGTAATTGGTTGAACATTTAGTTCATTTTCTTCCTCCATAGGCTTAATCCTGTCCAATTAGGGTTTTTAACCAATCTTGTGCATCCAATAGGTGTGTTTGTGTCATTGGATGAACATTTAGGTCATTTTCGTCCTCCCTAGGCTTATTCTTGTCCAATTAGGGTTTTTAACCAATCTTGTGCATCCAATAGATGTTTTTGTATCATTGGATGAACATTTAGGTCATTTTCGTCCTCCATAGGCTTATTCTTCTCCAATTAGGGTTTTTAACCAATCATGTGCATCGAATAAGTTCATTTGGGTCATTGGATAAATATTTAGGTCATATTTGTCCTCCCTAGGCTTAATCTTGTCCAATTAGGGTTTTTACCAATCTTGTTCATCCAATAGGTGTTTTTGTGTCACTGGATGAACATTTAGGTCATTTTCGTCCTCCCAAGTCTTAATCTTGTCCAATTAGGGTTTTTAACCAATCTTGTGCATCGAATAAGTTCATTTGTGTAATTGGTTGAACATTTTGTTCATTTTCATCCTCCATAGGTTTAATGTTGTCCAATGAGGGTTTTTAACCAATCTTGTGCATCCAATAGGTGTGTTTGTGTTATTGGATGAACATTTAGGTCATTTTCGTCTTTCGTAGGCTTTTTTCTTGTCCAATTAGGGTTTTTAACCAATCTTGTGTATCCAATGGGGGTGTGTTTGTGTCATTGCATGAACATTTTGGTCATTTTCGTCCTCCCAAGTCTTAATCTTGTCCAATTAGGGTTTTTAACCAATTTTGTTCATCCAATAGGTGTTTTTGTGTCATTGGATGAACGTTTAGGTCATTTTCGTCCTCCCTAGGCTTATTCTTGTCCAATTAGGGTTTTTAACCAATCTTGTGCAGCGAATATGTTCGTTTGTGCAATTGGATGAACATTTAGTTCATTTTCTTGCTCCGTAGGCTTAATCTTGTCCAATTAGAGTTTTTAACCAATCTTGTGCATCCAATAGGTGTGTTTGTGTTATTGGATGAACATTTAGGTCATTTTCGTCCTTCGTAGGCTTTTTTCTTGTCCAATTAGGGTTTTTAACCAATCTTGTGTATCCAATGGGGGTGTGTTTGTGTCATTGCATGAACATTTTGGTCATTTTCGTCCTCCCAAGTCTTAATCTTGTCCAATTAGGGTTTTTAACCAATCTTGTTCATCCAATAGGTGTTTTTGTGTCACTGGATGAACATTTAGGTCATTTTCGTCCTCCCAAGTCTTAATCTTGTCCAATTAGGGTTTTTAACCAATCTTGTGCATCGAATAAGTTCATTTGTGTAATTGGTTGAACATTTTGTTCATTTCCATCCTTCATAGGTTTAATCTTGTCCAATTAGGGTTTTTAACCAATCTTGTGCATCCAATAGGTGTGTTTGTGTTATTGGATGAACATTTAGGTCATTTTCGTCCTTCGTAGGCTTTTTTCTTGTCCAATTAGGGTTTTTAACCAATCTTGTGTATCCAATGGGGGTGTGTTTGTGTCATTGCATGAACATTTTGGTCATTTTCGTCCTCCCAAGTCTTAATCTTGTCCAATTAGGGTTTTTAACCAATCTTGTTCATCCAATAGGTGTTTTTGTGTCATTGGATGAACGTTTAGGTCATTTTCGTCCTCCCTAGGCTTATTCTTGTCCAATTAGGGTTTTTAACCAATCTTGTGCAGCGAATATGTTCGTTTGTGCAATTGGATGAACATTTAGTTCATTTTCTTTCTCCGTAGGCTTAATCATGTCCAATTAGAGTTTTTAACCAATCTTGTGCATCCAATAGGTGTTTTTGTGTCATTGGATGAACAATTAGGTCATTTTCGTCCTCACTAGGCTTATTCTTGTCCAATTAGGGTTTTAACCAATCTTGTGCATCCAATAGGTGTGTTTGTGTCATTAGATGAACATTTAGGTCATTTTCATCCTCCTTGGGCTTATTCTTGTCCAATTAGGGTTTTTAACGAATCTTGTGTACCAATAGGTGTTTTGTGTCAAAGGATGAACATTTAGGTCATTTTCGTCCTCCCAAGTTAATCTTGTCCAATTAGGGTTTTTAACCAATCTTGTGCATCCAATAGGTGTTTTTGTGTCATTGGACGACCATTTTGGTCATTTTCGTCCTCCCATGTCTTAATCATGTCCAATTAGGGTTTTTAATCAATCTTGTGCATCCAATAGGTGTTTTTGTGTCATTGGATGAGCATTTAGGTCATTTTCGTCCTCTAGAGGGTTATTCTTGTCCAATTAGGGTTTTTTAACCAATCTTGTGCACCGAATAAGTTCGTTTCTGTCATTGAATGAACATTTACGACAATGTCGTCCTCCCTAGGCTTAATCTTGTCCAATTAGGGTTTTTAACCAATCTTGTGCATCCAATAGGTGTGTTTGTGTCATTCGATGAACATTTAGGTCATTTTCGTCCTCCTTAGGCTTATTCTTGTCCAATTAGGGTTTTTAACCAATCTTGTGCATCGAATAAGTTCGTTTGTGTAATTGGATGAACATTTAGTTAATTTTCTTCCTCCATAGGCTTAATCTTGTCCAATTAGGGTTTTTAACCAATCTTGTGCATCCAATAGGTGTTTTTGTATCACTGGATGAACATTTAGGTCATTTTGGTCCTCCATAGGCTTATTCTTCTCTAATTAGGGTTTTTAACCAATCTTGTGCATCGAATAAGTTCATTTGGGTCATTGGATGAATATTTAGGTCATTTTTGTCCTCCCTAGGCTTAATCTTGTCCAATTAGGGTTTTTACCAATCTTGTGCATC
>JBBPBS010000433.1:0-11413 GCA_037974835.1 Cicer judaicum
GCAAGAAAATGACCTAAATGTTAATCCAACGACATAAATGTACTTATTGGATGCAAAAGATTGCTTAAAAACCCTAATTGGACAAGAATAAGCCTAGGGAGGACGAAAATGACCGTAATATTCATTCCATGACACAAACACATATATTGGATGCACAAGCTTGATTAAAAATCCTAATTGGTTAAGAATAAGCCTAGGGAGGACGAAAATTACATAAATGTTAATCCAATGAAACCAATGAACTTATTGGATGCACAATATTTGTTAAAAACCGGAATTGGACAAGAATAAGCCTAGGGAGGACGAATAAGACCTAAATGTTCATACAATGACACAAACACACCTATTGGTTGCACAAGATTGGTTAAAAATCCTAATTAAACAAGAATAAGCCTAGGGAGGAAGAAAATGTCCTAAATGTTAATCCAATGGCAAAATTAAACTTTTTGGATGCACAAGATATCTTGAAAACCCTAATTGGACAAGAATTAGCATAGGGAGGACAAAAATGACCTAAATGTTAATCCAACGACACAAATGAACTTATTGGATGCAAAAGATTGCTTAAAAACCCTAATTGGACAAGTATAAGCCTAGGGAGGATGAAAATGACCTAAATGCTCGTCCAATGACACAAACATACGTATTGGATGCACAAGATTGGTTAAAAACCCTAATTGGTTAAGAATAAGCCTAGGGAGGACGAAAATGACCTAAAACTTCATCCAATGATACATACACACCTATTGAAAGCACAAGATTGGTTAAAAACCCTAATTGGACAAGAATAAGCCTAGGGAAGACGAAAATGACCTAAATATCAATCCAATTGCAGAAACACACTTATTGTTTGCACAACATTGGTTAAAAACCCCAATTGGACAAGACTAAGCCTAAAGAAGACGAAAATTACCTACATATTAATCCAACGAAGAAAACGAACTTATTGGATGCACAACGTTGCTTAATAACCCTAACTAAACAAGAATAAGCCTAGGGAGGACGAAAATGACCTAAACATTCATACAATGAATAAAACGCACCTGTTGGATGCACATGATTGGTTAAAAATCCTAATTGATTAAGAATAAGCTTAGGGAGGACGAAAATGACCAAAATGTTAATTCAACGACAAAAACGATCTTATTGGATGCACAACGTTGCTTAAAAATAAAAATTGGAGGACGAAAATGACCTAAATGTTCATACAATAACACAAACGCACCTATTGGATGCACAAGAATGGTTTAAAACCCTAATTGATTATGAACAAGCCTAGGGAGGATGAAAATGATCTAAATGTTAATCCAACACCACAAATGAACTTATTGCATGCAAAAGATTGCTTAAAAACCTTAAATGGACAAGAATAAGCCTAGGAATGACGAAAATTACCTAAATGTTCGTCCAATGACACAAACACACCTATTGGATGCACAAGATTGTTTAAAATTCCTAATTGGTTAAGAATAAGTCTAGGGAGGACGAATATGACCTACATGTTCATCCAAGGACACAAATGAACATTTTGGATGCACAAGATTGCTTAAAACCCCTAATTAGACAAGAATAATCCTAGGGAGGACGAAAATGACCTAAATGTTTATCCAACAACAAAAGCGTTCTTATTGGATGCACAACGTTGCTTCAAAACCCAAATTGGACTAGAATAAGCCTTGGGTGGACAAAAATGACCTAAGTATTCGTACAATGACACAAACACACCTACTGGTTGCACAAGATTGGTTAAACTGCTTAATTGGACGAGAATAAGACTTAGGAGGACGAAAATAACCTAAATACTAATCCAACGAAAATAACCTAAATACTTAATGGATGCACAAGATTGCTTAAAAATCCTAATTGGACAAAAATATGTCTAGGGACGACGAAAATGACCTAAATGTTCGTAAAATGACACAAACACAGCTATTGGAAGCACAAGATTGGTTACAAACCCTAATTGGTTAAGAATAAGCCAATGGAGGACGAAAATGACATAAATGTTAATCCAACGACACAAATGAACTTATTAAATGCACAAGATTTCTTAAAAATAATATTTGGACAAGAATAAGCCTAGGGAGGACAAAAATGTCCTAAATATTCATCCAATGACACAAACACACCTATTGGTTGCACAAGATTGAATAAAAACCCTAATTGGACAAGAATTTTACTTGGGAGGACGAAAATGACGTAAATATTCATCCAATGACACCAACACACCTATTGGATGCACAAGATTGGTTAAAAACCCTAATTGGACAAAAATACGACTTGGGATGATGAAAAATGACCAAAACGTTCGTCCAATGACACAAACACACCTATTGGATGCACAAGATTGGTTAAAAACCCTAATTGGTTAAGAATAAGCCAAGGGAGGACGAAAATGACATAAATATTCATTCAACGACACAAACACACCTATTGGATGCCCAAAATTGGTATAAAAACCCTAATTGGACAAGAATCAGACATGGGATGACCAAAATGACCTAAATGTTCATACAATGACACAAACGCACCTGTTGGATGCACTAGATTGGTTTAAAACCCTAATTGATTAAGAATAAACCTAGGGAGGATGAAAATGATCCAAATGTTAATCCAACGACACAAATGAACTTCTTGGATGCACAAGATTGCTTAAAAACGCTAATTGGACAAGAATAAGCCTAGGAAGACTCAAAATGACCTAAATGTTCGTCCAATGACACAAACACACCTATTGGATGTACAAGATTGTTTAAAAACCCTGATTGGTTTAGAATAAGTCTAGGGAGGATGAAAATGACCTAAATGTTCACCCAATGACAGAAACACACCTATTGGAAACACAAGATTGGTTAAAAACCCTAATTGATTAAGAATATAACTAGGGAGGACGAAAATGATCAAAATGTTAATCCAACGACACAAATGAAATTATTGGATGCACAAGATTGCTTAAAAACCGTAATTGGAAAAGAATAAGCCTAGGAAGGACGAAAATGACCTAAATGTTCGTCCAATGACACAAACACACCTATTGGATGCAAAAGATTGGTTAAAAACCCTAATTGGTTAAGAATAAGTCTAGGGAGGACGAAAATGACCCAAATGTTCATCCAATGACACAAATGAACTTATTGGATGCCTCAAATTGGTTTAAAACCCTAATTGATTAAGAATAAACCTGGGGAGGACGAAATTGATCCAAATGTTAATCCAACGACACAAATGAACTTATTGGATGCACAAGATTGCTTAAAAACATTAATTGGACAAGAATAAACCTAGGAAGGACAAAAATGACCAAAATGCTCGTCCAATGACACAAATACACCTGTTGGATGCACAAGATTGGCTAAAAACCCTAATTGATTAAGAATAAGCCTAGGAAGGACGAAAATGACCCAAATGTTCGTCTAATGACACAAACACACCTATTGGATGCACAAGATTGGTTAAAAACCCTAATTGGTTAAGAATAAGTCTAGGGAGGACGAAAATGACCTAAATGTTCATCCAATGACACTAATGATGAACTTATTGGATGCACAACATTGCTTAAAAACCCTAATTGGACAAGAATAAGCATAGGCTGGATAACAATGACCAAAATGTTCATCCAATGACATAAACACACCTAAATGTTCAAACAATGTCACAAACGCACCTGTTGGATGCACAAGATTGGTTAAAAACCGTAATTGGACAAGAATAAAACAATGACCTAAATGTTCCTACAATGACACAAACGCGCCTGTTGGATGGACAAGATTGGTTTAAAACCCTAATTGATTATCAATAAACCTAGGGAGGACGAAAATGATCCAAATGTTAATCCAACGACAGAAATGAACTTATTGGATGCACAAGATTGCTTAAAAACATTAATTGGACAAGAATAAGCATAGGGTGGATAACAATGACCTAAATGTTCATCCAATGACATAAACACACCAAAATGTTCATACAATGACACAAAGGGACCTGTTGGATGCACAAGATTGGTTAAAAACCGTAATTGGACAAGAATAAGACTTGGGAGGACAAAAATGACCTAAATGTTCATCCAATTACACAAATACACCTATTGGATGCATATGTTGGTTAAAAACCCTAATTGGTTAAGAATAAGTCTAGAGAGGATGAAAATGACCTAAATGTTCCTCCAATGACAAAAACACACCTAAATGTTCATACAGTGACACAAAAGCACCTGTTGGATGCCCATGATTAGTTAAAAACCGTAATTGGACAAGAATAAGACTTGGGAGGACAAAAATCACCTAAATATTCATCCAATTACACAAACACACCTATTGGATGCACCAGATTGGTTTAAAACCCTAATTGGTTAAGACTAAGCTTAGGAATGACAAAAATGACCTAAATCTTCATCCAATGATACATACACACCTATGGAATGCACAATATTGGATAAAAATCCTAATTGGACAAGTATAAGACTTGGGAGGACAAAAATGACCTAAATGTTCATCCAATGACACAAACTCACCAATTGGATGCAGAAGATTGGTTAAAAACCCTAATTGGACAAGAATAAGCCTAGGGAGGACGAAAATGCACCTGTTGGATGCACAAGATTGGTTTAATACCCTAATTGATTAAGAATAAACCTGGGGAGGACGAAATTGATCCAAATGTTAATCCAACGACACAAATTAACTTATTTGATGCACAACATTGCTTAAAAACATTAATTGGACAAGAATAAGCTTAGGAAGGACAAATATGACCCAAATGTTCGTCTAATGACACAAACACACCTATTGGATGTACAAGATTGGTTAAAAACCCTAATTGGTTAAGAATAAGTCTAGGGAGGAAGAAAATGACCTAAATGTTCACCCAATGATAGAAACACACCTATTGGAAACACTAGATTGGTTAAAAACCCTATTTGGTTAAGAATAAGTCTAGGTAGGACGAAAATGACCTAAATGTTCATCCAACGACACAAATGAACTTATTGGATGCACAAGATTGCTTAAAAACCGTAATTGCACAAGAATATGCCTAGGGAGGACGAAAATGACCCAAATGTTCGTCCAATGACACAAACACACCTATTGGATGCACAAGATTGGTTAAAAACCCTAATTGGACAAGAACAAGACTTGGGAGAACGAAATTGACCTAAATGTTCCTCAAATGACACAAACACACCTATTAGATGTACAAGATTGGGTAAAAACCCTAATTGGACAAGAATAAGCTTAGGAACGACGAAAATGACCTAAATGTTCATCCAATGACACAAAGACACCTATTGGATGCCCAAGATTGGTTAAAAAGCCTAATTGGAGAAGAAAAAGATTTGGGACGACAAAAATCACCTAAATGTTCGTCCAATGACACAAACACACCTATTGGATTCACAAGATTGGTTAAACATTCTATTTGGACAAGAATAAGCCTAGGGTGGACAAAAATGACCTAAATGTTAATCCAACGACACAAATGTACTTATTGGATGCAAAAGATTGCTTAAAAACCCTAATTGGACAAGAATAAGCCTAGGGAGGATGAAAATGACCGTAATGTTCATTCCATGACACAAACACATATATTGGATGCACAATCTTGATTGAAAATCCTAATTGGTCAAGAATAAGCCTAGGGAGGACGAAAATTACATAAATGTTAATCCAATGAAACCAATGAACTTATTGGATGCACAATATTTGTTAAAAACCGGAATTGGACAAGAATAAGCCTAGGGAGGACGAATAAGACCTAAATGTTCATACAATGACACAAACACACCTATTGGTTGCACAAGATTGGTTAAAAATCCTATTTAGACAAGAATAAGCCTAGGGAGGAAGAAAATGTCCTAAATGTTAATCCAATGGCAAAATTAAACTTTTGGGATGCACAAGATATCTTGAAAACCCTAATTGGACAAGAATTAGCATAGGGAGGACAAAAATGACCTAAATGTTAATCCAACGACACAAATGAACTTATTGGATGCAAAAGATTGCTTAAAAACCCTAATTGGACAAGTATAAGCCTAGGGAGGATGAAAATGACCTAAATTTCATTCAATGTCACAAACACACCTATTGGGTGCACAAGGTTGGTTAAAAATCCAAATTGGTAAGAATAAGCCTTGGGAGGACGAATATGACCTAAATGTTAATCCAACGAAACAAATGAACTTATTGGATCCACAAGATTTGTTAAAAACCCGAATTGGACAACAATAAGCCTAGGGAGGACGAAAATGACCTAATTGTTCATCCAATGACACAAACACACCTATTCGATGCACAAGATTGGTTAAAAACCCTAATTGGACAAGAATAAGAATTGGGCGGATGAAAATGACCTAAATGTTCATCCAATTACACAAACACACCTATTGGATGCACAAGATTGGTTAAAAACCCTAATTGGACAAGAATAAGACTTGGGAGAACGAAATTGACCAAAATGTTCCTCAAATGACACAAACACACCTATTAGATGTACAAGATTGGGTAAAAACCCTAATTGGACAAGAATAAGCTTAGGAAAGACGAAAATGACCTAAATGTTCATCCAATGACACAAAGACACCTATTGGATGCACGAGATTGGTTAAAAAGCCTAATTGGAGAAGAAAAAGATTTGGGATGACAAAAATGACCTAAATGTTCGTCCAATGACACAAACACACCTATTGGATGCACAAGATTGGTTAAAAATTCTAATTGGACAAGAATAAGCCTAGGGTGCAAGAAAATGACCTAAATGTTAATCCAACGACATAAATGTACTTATTGGATGCAAAAGATTGCTTAAAAACCCTAATTGGACAAGAATAAGCCTAGGGAGGACGAAAATGACCGTAATATTCATTCCATGACACAAACACATATATTGGATGCACAAGCTTGATTAAAAATCCTAATTGGTTAAGAATAAGCCTAGGGAGGACGAAAATTACATAAATGTTAATCCAATGAAACCAATGAACTTATTGGATGCACAATATTTGTTAAAAACCGGAATTGGACAAGAATAAGCCTAGGGAGGACGAATAAGACCTAAATGTTCATACAATGACACAAACACACCTATTGGTTGCACAAGATTGGTTAAAAATCCTAATTAAACAAGAATAAGCCTAGGGAGGAAGAAAATGTCCTAAATGTTAATCCAATGGCAAAATTAAACTTTTTGGATGCACAAGATATCTTGAAAACCCTAATTGGACAAGAATTAGCATAGGGAGGACAAAAATGACCTAAATGTTAATCCAACGACACAAATGAACTTATTGGATGCAAAAGATTGCTTAAAAACCCTAATTGGACAAGTATAAGCCTAGGGAGGATGAAAATGACCTAAATGCTCGTCCAATGACACAAACATACGTATTGGATGCACAAGATTGGTTAAAAACCCTAATTGGTTAAGAATAAGCCTAGGGAGGACGAAAATGACCTAAAACTTCATCCAATGATACATACACACCTATTGAAATCACAAGATTGGTTAAAAACCCTAATTGGACAAGAATAAGCCTAGGGAAGACGAAAATGACCTAAATATCAATCCAATTGCAGAAACACACTTATTGTTTGCACAACATTGGTTAAAAACCCCAATTGGACAAGACTAAGCCTAAAGAAGACGAAAATTACCTACATATTAATCCAACGAAGAAAACGAACTTATTGGATGCACAACGTTGCTTAATAACCCTAACTAAACAAGAATAAGCCTAGGGAGGACGAAAATGACCTAAACATTCATACAATGAATAAAACGCACCTGTTGGATGCACATGATTGGTTAAAAATCCTAATTGATTAAGAATAAGCTTAGGGAGGACGAAAATGACCAAAATGTTAATTCAACGACAAAAACGATCTTATTGGATGCACAACGTTGCTTAAAAATAAAAATTGGAGGACGAAAATGACCTAAATGTTCATACAATAACACAAACGCACCTATTGGATGCACAAGAATGGTTTAAAACCCTAATTGATTATGAACAAGCCTAGGGAGGATGAAAATGATCTAAATGTTAATCCAACACCACAAATGAACTTATTGCATGCAAAAGATTGCTTAAAAACCTTAAATGGACAAGAATAAGCCTAGGAATGACGAAAATGACCTAAATGTTCGTCCAATGACACAAACACACCTATTGGATGCACAAGATTGTTTAAAATTCCTAATTGGTTAAGAATAAGTCTAGGGAGGACGAATATGACCTACATGTTCATCCAAGGACACAAATGAACATTTTGGATGCACAAGATTGCTTAAAACCCCTAATTAGACAAGAATAATCCTAGGGAGGACGAAAATGACCTAAATGTTTATCCAACAACAAAAGCGTTCTTATTGGATGCACAACGTTGCTTCAAAACCCAAATTGGACTAGAATAAGCCTTGGGTGGACAAAAATGACCTAAGTATTCGTACAATGACACAAACACACCTACTGGTTGCACAAGATTGGTTAAACTGCTTAATTGGACGAGAATAAGACTTAGGAGGACGAAAATAACCTAAATACTAATCCAACGAAAATAACCTAAATACTTAATGGATGCACAAGATTGCTTAAAAATCCTAATTGGACAAAAATATGTCTAGGGACGACGAAAATGACCTAAATGTTCGTAAAATGACACAAACACAGCTATTGGAAGCACAAGATTGGTTACAAACCCTAATTGGTTAAGAATAAGCCAATGGAGGACGAAAATGACATAAATGTTAATCCAACGACACAAATGAACTTATTAAATGCACAAGATTTCTTAAAAATAATATTTGGACAAGAATAAGCCTAGGGAGGACAAAAATGTCCTAAATATTCATCCAATGACACAAACACACCTATTGGTTGCACAAGATTGAATAAAAACCCTAATTGGACAAGAATTTTACTTGGGAGGACGAAAATGACGTAAATATTCATCCAATGACACCAACACACCTATTGGATGCACAAGATTGGTTAAAAACCCTAATTGGACAAAAATACGACTTGGGATGATGAAAAATGACCAAAACGTTCGTCCAATGACACAAACACACCTATTGGATGCACAAGATTGGTTAAAAACCCTAATTGGTTAAGAATAAGCCAAGGGAGGACGAAAATGACATAAATATTCATTCAACGACACAAACACACCTATTGGATGCCCAAAATTGGTATAAAAACCCTAATTGGACAAGAATCAGACATGGGATGACCAAAATGACCTAAATGTTCATACAATGACACAAACGCACCTGTTGGATGCACTAGATTGGTTTAAAACCCTAATTGATTAAGAATAAACCTAGGGAGGATGAAAATGATCCAAATGTTAATCCAACGACACAAATGAACTTCTTGGATGCACAAGATTGCTTAAAAACGCTAATTGGACAAGAATAAGCCTAGGAAGACTCAAAATGACCTAAATGTTCGTCCAATGACACAAACACACCTATTGGATGTACAAGATTGTTTAAAAACCCTGATTGGTTTAGAATAAGTCTAGGGAGGATGAAAATGACCTAAATGTTCACCCAATGACAGAAACACACCTATTGGAAACACAAGATTGGTTAAAAACCCTAATTGATTAAGAATATAACTAGGGAGGACGAAAATGATCAAAATGTTAATCCAACGACACAAATGAAATTATTGGATGCACAAGATTGCTTAAAAACCGTAATTGGAAAAGAATAAGCCTAGGAAGGACGAAAATGACCTAAATGTTCGTCCAATGACACAAACACACCTATTGGATGCAAAAGATTGGTTAAAAACCCTAATTGGTTAAGAATAAGTCTAGGGAGGACGAAAATGACCCAAATGTTCATCCAATGACACAAATGAACTTATTGGATGCCTCAAATTGGTTTAAAACCCTAATTGATTAAGAATAAACCTGGGGAGGACGAAATTGATCCAAATGTTAATCCAACGACACAAATGAACTTATTGGATGCACAAGATTGCTTAAAAACATTAATTGGACAAGAATAAACCTAGGAAGGACAAAAATGACCAAAATGCTCGTCCAATGACACAAATACACCTGTTGGATGCACAAGATTGGCTAAAAACCCTAATTGATTAAGAATAAGCCTAGGAAGGACGAAAATGACCCAAATGTTCGTCTAATGACACAAACACACCTATTGGATGCACAAGATTGGTTAAAAACCCTAATTGGTTAAGAATAAGTCTAGGGAGGACGAAAATGACCTAAATGTTCATCCAATGACACTAATGATGAACTTATTGGATGCACAACATTGCTTAAAAACCCTAATTGGACAAGAATAAGCATAGGCTGGATAACAATGACCAAAATGTTCATCCAATGACATAAACACACCTAAATGTTCAAACAATGTCACAAACGCACCTGTTGGATGCACAAGATTGGTTAAAAACCGTAATTGGACAAGAATAAAACAATGACCTAAATGTTCCTACAATGACACAAACGCGCCTGTTGGATGGACAAGATTGGTTTAAAACCCTAATTGATTAACAATAAACCTAGGGAGGACGAAAATGATCCAAATGTTAATCCAACGACAGAAATGAACTTATTGGATGCACAAGATTGCTTAAAAACATTAATTGGACAAGAATAAGCATAGGGTGGATAACAATGACCTAAATGTTCATCCAATGACATAAACACACCAAAATGTTCATACAATGACACAAAGGGACCTGTTGGATGCACAAGATTGGTTAAAAACCGTAATTGGACAAGAATAAGACTTGGGAGGACAAAAATGACCTAAATGTTCATCCAATTACACAAATACACCTATTGGATGCATATGTTGGTTAAAAACCCTAATTGGTTAAGAATAAGTCTAGAGAGGATGAAAATGACCTAAATGTTCCTCCAATGACAAAAACACACCTAAATGTTCATACAGTGACACAAAAGCACCTGTTGGATGCCCATGATTAGTTAAAAACCGTAATTGGACAAGAATAAGACTTGGGAGGACAAAAATCACCTAAATATTCATCCAATTACACAAACACACCTATTGGATGCACCAGATTGGTTTAAAACCCTAATTGGTTAAGACTAAGCTTAGGAATGACAAAAATGACCTAAATCTTCATCCAATGATACATACACACCTATGGAATGCACAATATTGGATAAAAATCCTAATTGGACAAGTATAAGACTTGGGAGGACAAAAATGACCTAAATGTTCATCCAATGACACAAACTCACCAATTGGATGCAGAAGATTGGTTAAAAACCCTAATTGGACAAGAATAAGCCTAGGGAGGACGAAAATGCACCTGTTGGATGCACAAGATTGGTTTAATACCCTAATTGATTAAGAATAAACCTGGGGAGGACGAAATTGATCCAAATGTTAATCCAACGACACAAAT
>JBBPBS010000435.1:0-10031 GCA_037974835.1 Cicer judaicum
GAAAATGACCTAAATGTTCATCCAATGACACAAAAACTCCTATTGGATGCACAAGATTGGTTAAAAACCTTAATTGGACAAGATTAAGTGTAGGGAGGACGAAAATGACCTAAATGTTCATCCAATGACACAAAACACCTATTCGATGCACAAGATTGGTTAAAAACCCTTATTAGACAAGATTAACTGTAGGGAGGGTGAAAATGACCTAAATGTTCATCCAATGACACAAAAACACGTATTGGATGCAGAAGATTAGTTAAAAACCCAAATTGGACAAGAATTAGCCTAGGGAGGACGAAAATGACATAATTGTTCATCCAATGACACAAAAACACCTATTGCATCCACAAGATTGGTTCGAAACCCTAATTGGACAAGATTAGGTTTAGGGAGGACAAAAATGACCTAAATGTTCATCCATTGACACAAACACAACTATTGGATGCACAAGATTTGTTAAAAACCCTAATTGGATATGAATTAGCCTAGGGAGGACAAAAATGACCTAAATGTTCATCCAATGACACAAAACACCTATTAGATGCACAAGATTGGTTAAAAACCCTAATTGGACAAGATTTAGCTTAGGGAAAACGAAAATGACCTAATTGTTCATCCAATAACACAAAAACACCCATCGAATGCACAAGATTGGTTAAAAACACTAATTGGATAAGAATTAGCCTAGGGAGGACGAAAATGACCTAAGTGTTCATGCAATGACACAAAACACCTATTGGATGCACAAGATTTGTTAAAAACGCTAATTGGACAAGAATTATCCTAGGGAGGACGAAAATGACCTAATTGTTCATCTAATGACACAAAAACACCAATTGGATGCACAAGATTGGTTAGAAACCCTAATTGGACAAGATAAAGTGTAAGGAGGACGAAAATGACCTAAATGTTCATCCAATGACACAAAACACCTATTCGATGCACAAGATTGCTTAAAAACCCTAATTGGACAAGATTAAGTTTAGGGAGGACGAAAATGACCTAAATGTTCATCCAATGACACAAACACAACTATTGGATGCACAAGATTTGTTAGAAACCCTAATTGGAAAAGCATAAGCCTAGGGAGGATGAAAATGACCTAAATGTTCATCCAATGACACAAAAACACCTATTGGATGCACAAGATTGGTTAAAAAACCTAATTGGACAAGAATTAGCCTAGGGAAGACGAAAATGACCTAAATGTTTATCCAATGACACAAAAACGCCTATTGGATTCACAAGATTGGTTAAAAACCATAATTGGACAAGAATTAGCCTAGGGAGGACGAAAATGACCTAATTGTTCATCCAATGACACAAAAACACCTATTGGATGCACATGATTGGTTAGAAACCCTAATTGGACAAGAATAAGTGTATGGAGGACGTAAATGACCTAAATGTTCATCCAATGACACAAAAACACCTATTGGATGCACAAGATTGGTAATAAACCCTCATTGGACAAGATTAAGTGTAGGGAGGGTGAAAATGACCTAAATGTTCATCCAATGACACAAAAACACCTATTGGATGCACAAGATTGGTTATAAACCCTCATTGAACAAGATTAAGTGTAGGGAGGGTGAAAATGACCTAAATGTTTATCCAATGAAACAAAAACACCTATTGGATGCACAAGATTGGTTAAAAACCCTAATTGGACAAGATTAAGTGAAGGGAGGATGAAAATGACCTAAATGTTTATCCAATGACACAAAAACGCCTATTGGATGCACAAATTTGGTTAAAAACCCAAATTGGACAAGAATTAGCCTAGGGAGGACGAAAATGACCTTATTGTTCATCTAATGATACAAAAACACCTATTGGATGCACAAGATTGGTTAGAAACCCTAATTGGACAAGATTAAGTTTAGGGAGGACGAAAATGACCTAAATGTTCATCCAATGACACAAAAACACCTATTGGATGCACAAGATTGGTTAGAAACCCTAATTGGACAAGAATAAGCCTAGGGAGGACGAAAATGACCTAAATGTTCATCCAATGACACAAAAATACCTATTGGATGCACAAGATTGGTTAGAAACCCTAATTGGACAAGATTAAGTTTAGGGAGGACGAAAATGACCTAAATGTTCATCCAATGACACAAACACAACTATTGGATGCACAAGATTTGTTAGAAACCCTAATTGGACAAGCATAAGCCTAGGGAGGATGAAAATGACCTAAATGTTCATCCAATGACACCAAAACACCTATTGGATGCACAAGATTTGTTAAAAACCCTAATTGGACAAGATTAAGTGTAGGGAGGACGAAAATGACCTAAATGTTCATCCAATGACACAAAACACCTATTTGATGCACAAGATTGGTTAAAAACCCTAATTGGACAAGATTAAGTGTAGGGAGGACGAAAATGACCTAAATGTTTATCCAATGACACGAACACAACTATTGGATGCACAAGATTTGTTAGAAACCCTAATTGGACAAGCATAAGCCTAGGGAGGATGAAAATGACCTAAATGTTCATCCAATGACACAAAAACACCTATTGGATGCACAAGATTGGTTAAAAAACCTAATTGGACAAGAATTAGCCTAGGGAAGACGAAAATGACCTAGATGTTCATCCAATGACACAAAAACAGCCATTGGATGCACAAGATTGGTTAAAAACCCTAATTGGACAAGATTAAGTGTAGGGAGGACGAAAATGACCTAAATGTTCATCCAATGACACAAAACACCTATTCGATGCACAAGATTGGTTAAAAACCCTAATTAGACAAGATTAACTGTAGGGAGGGTGAAAATGACCTAAATGTTCATCCAATGACACAAAACACCTATCGGATGCACAAGATTGGTTAAAAACCCTAATTGGACAAGATTAAGTGTAAGGAGGACGAAGATGACCTAAATGTTCTTCCAATGACAGAAAACACCTCTTTGATGCACAAGATTGGTTAAAAACCCAAATTCGACAAGAGTAAGTGTAGGGAGGACAAAAATGACCTAAATGTTCATCCAATGACACAAAACACCTATTGGATGCACTAGATTGGTTAGAAACCCTAATTGGACAAGATTAACTGTAGGGAGGACGAAAATGACCTAAATGTTCATCCAATGACACAAAACACCTATTGGATGCACAAGATTGGTTAAAAACCCTAATTGGACAAGAATTAGCCTAGGGAGGACGAAAATGACCTAATTGTTCATCCAATGACACAAAACACCTATTCGATGCACAAGATTGGTTAAAAACCCTAATTGGACAAGATTAAGTGTAGGGAGGGTGAAAATGACCTAAATGTTCATCCAATGACACAAAAACTCCTATTGAATGCACAAGATTGGTTAAAAACCCTAATTGGACAAGAATTATCCTAGGGAGGATGAAAATGACCTAATTGTTCATCCAATGACACAAAAACCCCAATTGGATGCACAAGATTGGTTAGAAACCCTAATTGGACAAGATAAAGTGTAGGGAGGACTTAAAATGACCTAAATGTTCATCCATTGACACAAAACACCTATTCGATGCACAAGATTGGTTCAAAACCCTAATTGGACAAGATTATGTGTAGGGAGGACGAAAATGACCTAAATATTCATCCAATGACACAAAAACAGCCATTGGATGCACAAGATTGGCTAAAAACCCAAATTGGACGAGATTAAGTGTAGGGAGGTCAAAAATGACCTAAATGTTCATCCAATGACACAAAACACCTATTCGATGCACAAGATTGGTTAAAAACCCTAATTGGACAAGATTAAGTTTAGGGAGGACGAAAATGACGTAAATGTTCATCCAATGACACAAACACAACTATTGGATGCACAAGATTTGTTAGAAACCCTAATTGGACAAGCATAAGCCTAGGGAGGATGAAAATGACCTAAATGTTCATCCAATGATACAAAAACACCTATTGGATGCACAAGATTGGTTAAAAAACCTAATTGGACAAGAATTAGCCTAGGGAAGACGAAAATGACCTAGATGTTCATCCAATGACACAAAAACAGCCATTGGATGCACAAGATTGGTTAAAAACCCTAATTGGACAAGATTAAGTGTAGGGAGGACGAAAATGACCTAAATGTTCATCCAATGACACAAAACACCTATTCGATGCACAAGATTGGTTAAAAACCCTAATTAGACAAGATTAAGTGTAGGGAGGACGAAAATGACCTAAATGTTCATCCAATGACACAAAACACCTATTCGATGCACAAGATTGGTTAAAAACCCTAATTAGACAAGATTAACTGTAGGGAGGGTGAAAATGACCTAAATGTTCATCCAATGACACAAAAACTCGTATTGGATGCACAAGATTGGTTAAAAACCCAAATTGGACAAGAATTAGCCTAGGGAGGACGAAAACGACATAATTGTTCATCCAATGATACAAAAACACCTATTGGATGCACAAGATTGGTTAGAAACCCTAATTGGACAAGATTAAGTTTAGGGAGGACGAAAATGACCTAAATGTTCATCCAATGACACAAAAACACCTATCGGATGCACAAGATTGGTTAAAAACCCTAATTGGACAAGATTAAGTGTAGGGAGGACGAAAATGACCTAAATGTTCATCCAATGACACAAAACACGTATTTGATGCACAAGATTGGTTAAAAACCCTACTTGGACAAGATTAAGTGTAGGGAGGGTGAAAATGACGTAAATGTTCATCCAATGACACAAAACACCTATTGGATGCACAAGATTGGTTAAAAACCCTAATTGGCTAAGAATTAGCCTCTGGAGGACGAAAATGACCTATGTTTTCATGCAATGACACAAAACACCTATTGGATGCACAAGATTTGTTAAATACCCTAATTGGACAAGAATTATCCTAGGGAGGACGAAACTGACCTAATTGTTTATCTAATGACACAAAAACACCAATTGGATGCACAAGATTGGTTAGAAACCCTAATTGGACAAGATAAAGTGTAAGGAGGACGAAAATGACCTAAATGTTCATATGACACAAAACACCTATTGGATGCACAAAATTGGTTAAAAACCCTAATTGGACAAGATTAAGTGGAGGGAGGACGAAAATGACCTAAATGTTCATCCAATGACACAAACACAACTATTGGATGCACAAGATTTGTTAAAAAACCTAATTGGACAAGAATTAGCCTAGGGAGGACGAAAATGACCTAATTGTTCATCCAATGACACAAAAACAGCCATTGGATGCACAAGATTGGGTAAAAACCCTAATTGGACAAGCATAAGCCTAGGGAGGATGAAAATGACCTAAATATTCATCCAATGACACAACATACCTATTGGATGCACAAGATTGGTTAAAAACCCTAATTGGACAAGAATTATCCTAAGGAGGACGAAAATGACCTAAATGTTTATCCAATGACACAAAAACACCTATTGGATGCACAAGATTGGTTAAAAACCCTAATTGGACAAGAATAAGTATAGGGAGGATGAAAATGACCTAAATGTTTATCCAGTGACACAAAAACACCTATTGGATGCACAAGATTGGTTAAAAACCCAAATTGGACAAGAATTAGCCTAGGTAGGACGAAAATGACCTAAATGTTCATCCAATGAAACAAAAACACCTATTGGATGCACAAGATTGGTAATAAACCCTCATTGGACAAGATTAAGTGTAGGGAGGGTGAAAATGACCTAAATGTTCATCCAATGACACAAAAACACCTAATGGATGCACAAGATTGGTTAAAACTCCTAATTGGACAAGAGTTAGCCTAGGGAGGACGAAAATGACATAATTGTTCATCCAATGACACAAAAACACCTATTGCATGCACAAGATTGGTTCGAAACCCTAATTGGACAAGATTAGGTTTAGGGAGGACGAAAATGACCTAAATGTTCATCCATTGACACAAACACAACTATTGGATGCACAAGATTGGTTAAAAACCCTAATTGGATAAGAATTAGCCTAGGGAGGACAAAAATGACCTAAATGTTCATCCAATGACACAAAACACCTATTAGATGCACAAGATTGGTTAAAAACCCTAATTGGACAAGATTTAGCTTAGGGAAAACGAAAATGACCTAATTGTTCATCCAATAACACAAAAACACCCATTGAATGCACAAGATTGGTTAAAAACCCTAATTGGACAAGAATTAGCCTAGGGAGGATGAAAATGACCTAATTGTTAATCCAATGACACAAACACACCTATTGGATGCACAAGATTGGTTAGAAACCCTAATTGGACAAGGTTAAGTTTTGGGAGGACGAAAATGACCTAAATGTTCATCCAATGACACAAACACAACTATTGGATGCACAAGATTTGTTAGAAACCCTAATTAGACAAGCATAAGCCTAGGGAGGATGAAAATGACCTAAATATTCATTCAATGACACAAAAAAACTTATTGGATGCACAAGATTGGTTAAAAACCCTAATTGGACAAGATTTAGCTTAGGGAGAACAAAAATGACCTAATTGTTCATCCAATAACACAAAAACACCCATTGAATGCACAAGATTGGTTAAAAACCCTAATTGGACAAGAATTAGCCTAGGGAGGACGAAAATGACCTAATTGTTAATCCAATGACACAAACACACCTATTGGATGCACAAGATTGGTTAGAAACCCTAATTGGACAAGGTTAAGTTTTGGGAGGACGAAAATGACCTAAATGTTCATCCAATGACACAAACACAACTATTGGATGCACAAGATTTGTTAGAAACCCTAATTAGACAAGCATAAGCCTAGGGAGGATGAAAATGACCTAAATATTCATTCAATGACACAAAAAAACTTATTGGATGCACAAGATTGGTTAAAAACCCTAATTGGACAAGATTTAGCTTAGGGAGAACAAAAATGACCTAATTGTTCATCCAATAACACAAAAACACCCATTGAATGCACAAGATTGGTTAAAAACCCTAATTGGACAAGAATTAGCCTAGGGAGGACGAAAATGACCTAATTGTTAATCCAATGACACAAACACACCTATTGGATGCACAAGATTGGTTAGAAACCCTAATTGGACAAGGTTAAGTTTAGGGAGGACGAAAATGACCTAAATGTTCATCCAATGACACAAACACAACTATTGGATGCACAAGATTCGTTAGAAACCCTAATTGGACAAGCATAAGCCTAGGGAGGATGAAAATGACCTAAATGTTCATTCAATGACACAAAAAAACTTATTGGATGCACAAGATTGGTTAAAAACCTTAATTGGACAAGATTTAGCTTAGGGAGAACAAAAATGACCTAATTGTTCATCCAATAACACAAAAACACCCATTGAATGCACAAGATTGGTTAAAAACCCTAATTGGACAAGAATTAGCCTAGGGAGGACGAAAATGACCTAATTGTTAATCCAATGACACAAACACACCTATTGGATGCACAAGATTGGTTAGAAACCCTAAATGGACAAGGTTAAGTTTAGGGAGGACGAAAATGACCTAAATGTTCATCCAATGACACAAACACAACTATTGGATGCACAAGATTTGATAGAAACCCTAATCGGACAAGCATAAGCCTAGGGAGGATGAAAATGACCTAAATATTCATCCAATGACACAAAAACATCTATTGGATGCACAAGATTGGTTAAAAACCCTAATTGGACAAGAATTAGCCTAGGGAGGACGAAAATGACCTAATTGTTCATCCAATGACACAAAACACCTATTCGATGCACAAGATTGGTTAAAAACCCTAATTGGACAAGACTAAGTGTAGGGAGGGTGAAAATGACCTAAATGTTCATCCAATGACACAAAAACTCCTATTGGATGCACAAGATTGGTTAAAAACCTTAATTGGACAAGATTAAGCTTAGGGAGGACGAAAATGACCTAAATGTTCATCCAATGACACAAAACACCTATTCGATGCACAAGATTGGTTAAAAACCCTTATTAGACAAGATTAACTGTAGGGAGGGTGAAAATGACCTAAATGTTCATCCAATGACACAAAAACACGTATTGGATGCAGAAGATTAGTTAAAAACCCAAATTGGACAAGAATTAGCCTAGGGAGGACGAAAATGACATAATTGTTCATCCAATGATACAAAAACACCTATTGGATGCACAAG
This sequence comes from Cicer judaicum, assembly GCA_037974835.1. Taxonomy (NCBI): domain Eukaryota; kingdom Viridiplantae; phylum Streptophyta; class Magnoliopsida; order Fabales; family Fabaceae; genus Cicer; species Cicer judaicum. Next base: position 8,131 of record JBBPBS010000435.1, read on the forward strand.
ATTGGTTAGAAACCCAAATTGGACAAGATAAAGTGTAGGGAGGACGAAAATGACCTAAATGTTCATCCAATGACACAAAAACTCCTATTGGATGCACAAGATTGGTTAAAAACCTTAATTGGACAAGATTAAGTGTAGGGAGGACGAAAATGACCTAAATGTTCATCCAATGACACAAAACACCTATTCGATGCACAAGATTGGTTAAAAACCCTAATTAGACAAGATTAACTGTAGGGAGGGTGAAAATGACCTAAATGTTCATCCAATGACACAAAAACTCGTATTGGATGCACAAGATTGGTTAAAAACCCAAATTGGACAAGAATTAGCCTAGGGAGAACGAAAACGACATAATTGTTCATCCAATGATACAAAAACACCTATTGGATGCACAAGATTGGTTAGAAACCCTAATTGGACAAGATTAAGTTTAGGGAGGACGAAAATGACCTAAATGTTCATCCAATGACACAAAAACACCTATCGGATGCACAAGATTGGTTAAAAACCCTAATTGGACAAGATTAAGTGTAGGGAGGACGAAAATGACCTAAATGTTCATCCAATGACACAAAACACCTATTCGATGCACAAGATTGGTTAAAAACCCTAATTAGACAAGATTAACTGTAGGGAGGGTGAAAATGACCTAAATGTTCATCCAATGACACAAAAACTCGTATTGGATGCAAAAGATTGGTTAAAAACCCTAATTGGACAAGAATTAGCCTAGGGAGGACGAAAATGACCTAATTGTTCATCCAATGATACAAAAATACCTATTGGATGCACAAGATTGGTTAGAAACCCTAATTGGACAAGATTAAGTTTAGGGAGGACGAAAATGACCTAAATGTTCATCCAATGACACAAAAACACCTATCGGATGCACAAGATTGGTTAAAAACCCTAATTGGACAAGATTAAGTGTAGGGAGGACGAAAATGACCTAAATGTTCATCCAATGACACAAAACACGTATTTGATGCACAAGATTGGTTAAAAACCCTACTTGGACAAGATTAAGTGTAGGGAGGGTGAAAATGACGTAAATGTTCATCCAATGACACAAAACACCTATTGGATGCACAAGATTGGTTAAAAACCCTAATTGGCTAAGAATTAGCCTCTGGAGGACGAAAATGACCTATGTTTTCATGCAATGACACAAAACACCTATTGGATGCACAAGATTTGTTAAATACCCTAATTGGACAAGAATTATCCTAGGGAGGACGAAACTGACCTAATTATTTATCTAATGACACAAAAACACCAATTGGATGCACAAGATTGGTTAGAAACCCTAATTGGACAAGATAAAGTGTAAGGAGGACGAAAATGACCTAAATGTTCATATGACACAAAACACCTATTGGATGCACAAAATTGGTTAAAAACCCTAATTGGACAAGATTAAGTGGAGGGAGGACGAAAATGACCTAAATGTTCATCCAATGACACAAACACAACTATTGGATGCACAAGATTTGTTAAAAAACCTAATTGGACAAGAATTAGCCTAGGGAGGACGAAAATGACCTAATTGTTCATCCAATGACACAAAAACAGCCATTGGATGCACAAGATTTGTTAGAAACCCTAATTGGACAAGCATAAGCCTAGGGAGGATGAAAATGACCTAAATATTCATCCAATGACACAAAAACATCTATTGGATGCACAAGATTGGTTAAAAACCCTAATTGGACAAGAATTAGCCTAGGGAGGAAAAAATGACCTAATTGTTCATCCAATGACACAAAACACCTATTCGATGCACAAGATTGGTTAAAAACCCTAATTGGACAAGATTAAGTGTAGGGAGGGTGAAAATGACCTAAATGTTCATCCAATGACACAAAAACTCCTATTGGATGCACAAGATTGGTTAAAAA
>JBBPBS010000436.1:0-20911 GCA_037974835.1 Cicer judaicum
AACACCTATTGGATGCACAAAATTGGTTAGAAACCCTAATTGGACAAGAATTAGCCTAGGGAGGACGAAAATGACCTAACTGTTCATCCAATGACACAAAACACCTATTGGATGCACAAGATTGGTTAGAAACCCTAATAGGACAAGATTAAGTTTAGGGAGGACGAAAATGACATATATGTTCATCCAATGACACAAAAACAACTATTGGATGCACAAGATTGGTTAGAAACCCTAATAGGACAAGATTAAGAGTAGGGAGAACAAAAAATGTTCATCCAATGACACAAAACACCTATTGGATGCACAAGATTGGTTAAAAACCATAATTTGACAAGAATTAGCATAGAGAGGACGAAAATGACATAATTGTTCATCCAATGACACAAAAACACCTATTTCATTCACAAGATTGGTTAGAAACCCTAATTGGACAAGAATTAGCCTAGGGAGGACGAAAATGACCTAATTGGTCATCCAATGACACAAAACACCTATTGGATGCACAAGATTGGTTAGAAACCCTAATTGGACAAGATTAAGTGTAGGGAGAACGAAAATGACCTAAATGTTCATCCAATGACACAAAACACCTATTGGATGCACAAGATTGGTTAAAAACTGTAATTTGACAAGAATTAGCCTAGGGAGGACGAATATGACCTAATTGTTCATCCAATGACACAAAACACCTATTGGATGCACAACATTGGTTTGAAACCCTAATTGGACAAGAATTAGCCTAGGGAGGACGAAAATGACCTAATTGTTCATCCAATGACACAAAAACACCTATTGGATGCACAAGATTGGTTAGAAACCCTAATTGGACAAGATTAAGTTTAGGGAGGACGAAAATGACATATATGTTCATCCAATGACACAAAAACAACTATTGGATGCATAAGATTGGTTAGAAACCCTAATTGGACAAGATTAAGAGTAGGGAGAACAAAAATGACCTAAATGTTCATCCAATGACACAAAACACCTATTGGGTGCACAAGATTGGTTAAAAACCATAATTTGACAAGAATTAGCCTAGGGAGGACGAAAATGACATAATTGTTCATCCAATGACACAAAAACACCTATTTCATTCACAAGATTGGTTAGAAACACTAATTGGACAAGAATTAGCCTAGGGAGGACGAAAATGATCTAATTGTTCATCCAATGACACAAAAACACCAATTGGATGCACAAGATTGGTTAGAAACTCGAATTGGAGAAGAATAAGCTTAGGGAGGACGAAAATGACCTAATTGTTCATCCAATGACACAAAACACCTATTGGATGCACAAGATTGGTTAGAAACCCTAATTGGACAAGATTAAGTTTAGGGAGGACGAAAATGACATATATGTTCATCCAATGACACAAAACACCTATTGGATGCACAATATTGGTTAGAAACCCTAATTGGACAAGATTAAGTGTAGGGAGAACGAAAATGACCTAAATGTTCATCCAATGACACAAAACACCTATTGGATGCACAAGATTGGTTAAAAACCGTAATTTGACAAGAATTAGCCTAGGGAGGACGAAAATGACCTAATTGTTCATCCAATGACACAAAAACACCTATTTGATGCACAAGATTGGTTAGAAACCCTAATTGGAAAAGAATAAGCCTAGGGAGGACGAAAATGACCTAAGTGTTCATCCAATGACACAAAACACCTATTGGATGCACAAGATTGGTCAAAAGCCCTAATTGGACAAGAATAAGCCTAGGGAGGACAAAAATAACCTAATTGTTCATCCAATGACACAAAAACACCTATTGGATGCACAAGATTGGTTAGAAACCCTAATTGGACAAGATTAAGTTAAGGGAGGACGGAAATGACCTAAATGTTCGTCTAATGACACAAAAACACCTATTGAATGCACAAGATTGGTTAGAAACCCTAATTGGACAAGCATAAGCCTAGGGAGGACGAAAATGAACTAAATGTTCATCAAATGACACAAAACACCTATTGGATGCACAAGATTGGTTAAAAACCCTAATTGGACAAGAATTAGCCTAGGGAGGACGAAAATGACCTAATTGTTCATCCAATGACACAAAACACCTATTGGATACACAACATTGGTTAAAAACCCTAATTGGACAAGAATAAGTGTAGGGAGGACGAAAATGACCTAAATGTTCATCCAATGACACAAAACACCTATTGGATGCACAAGATTGGTTAAAAACCCTAATTGGACAAGAATTAGCCTAGGGAGGACGAAAATGACCTAATTGTTCATCAAATGACACAAAAACACCTATTGGATGCACAAGATTGGTTAGAATCCCTAATTGGACAAGATTAAGTGTAGGGAGGACGAAAATGACCTAAATGTTCATCCAATGACACAAAACACCTATTGGATGCACAAGATTGGTTAAAAACCCTAATTGGACAAGAATTAGCCTAGGGAGGACGATAATGACCTAATTGTTCATCCAATGACACAAAACACCTATTGCATACACAAGATTGGTTAAAAACCCTAATTGGACATGAATTAGCCTAGGGAGGATGAAAATGACCTAATTGTTCATCCAATGACACAAAAACACCTATTGGATGCACAAGATTGGTTAGAAACCCTAATTGGAAATGAATTAGCCTAGGGAGGACGTAAATGACCTAAGTGTTCATCCAATGACACAAAACACCTATTGGATGCACAAGATTGGTCAAAAGCCCTAATTGGACAAGAATTAGCTGAGGGAGGACGACAATAACCAAATTGTTCATCCAATGATACAAAAACACCTATTGGATGCTCAAGATTGGTTAGAAACCCTAATAGGACAAGATTAAGTTAAGGGAGGACGAAAATGACCTAAATGTTCATCAAATGACACAAAAACACCTATTGGATGCACAAGATTGGTTAGAAACCCTAATTGGACAAGATTAAGTTAAGGGAGGTCGAAAATGACCTAAATGTTCATCTAATGACACAAAAACACCTATTGGATGCACAAGATTGGTTAGAAACCCTAATTGGACAAGCATAAGCCTAGGGAGGACGAAAATGACCTAAATGTTCATCTAATGACACAAAAACACCTATTGGATGCACAAGATTGGTTAGAAACCCTAATTGGACAAGCATAAGCCTAGGGAGGACGAAAATGAACTAAATGTTCATCAAATGACACAAAACACCTATTGGATGCACAAGATTGGTTAAAAATCCTAATTGGACAAGAATTAGCCTAGGGAGGACGAAAATGACCTAATTGTTCATCCAATGACACAAAACACCTATTGGATGCACAACATTGGTTAAAAACCCTAATTGGAAGAGATTATGTGTAGGGAGGACGAAAATGACCTAAATGTTCATCCAATGACACAAAACACCTATTGGATGCACAAGATTGGTTAAAAATCCTAATTGGACAAGAATTAGCCTAGGGAGGACGAAAATGACCTAATTGTTCATCCAATGACACAAAACACCTATTGGATGCACAAGATTGGTTAAAAACCCTAATTGGACAAGATTAAGTTTAGGGAGGACGAAAATGACCTAAATGTTCATCCAATGACACAAAACACCTATTGAATGCACAAGATTGGTTAAAAACCCTAATTGGACAAGATTAAGTGTAGGGAGGACGAAAATGACCTAAATGTTCATCCAATGACACAAAACACCTATTGGATGCACAAGATTGGTTAAAAACCCTAATTGGACAAGAATTATCATAGGGCGGACGAAAATGACCTAATTGTTCATCCAATGACACAAAACACCTATTGGATGCACAAGATTGGTTAAAAACCCTAATTGGACAAGAATTAGCCTAGGGAGGACGAAAATGACCTAATTGTTCATCCAATGACACAAAAATACCTTTTAGATGCACAAGATTGGTTAGAAACCCAAATTGGACAACATTAAGTGTAGGGAGGACGAAAATGACCTAAATGTTCATCCAATGACACAAAAACACCTATTGGATGCACAAGATTGGTTAAAAACCCTAATTGGACAACATTAGGTGTAGGGAGGACGAAAATGACCTAAATGTTCATCCAATGACACAAACACAACTATTGGATGCACAAGATTGGTTAGAAACCCTAATTGGACAAGCATAAGCTTAGGGAGGATGAAAATGACCTAAATGTTCATCCAATGACACAAAAATACCTAATGGATGCACAAGATTGGTTAGAAACCCTAATTGGACAAGATTAAATTTAGGGAGGACGAAAATGACCTAAATGTTCATCCAATGACACAAACACAACTATTGGATGCACAAGATTGTTTAGAAACCCTAATTGGACAAGCATAAGCTTAGGGAGGTTGAAAATGACCTAATTGTTCATCCAATGACACAAAAACACCTATTGGGTGCACAAGATTTGTTAAAAACCCTAATTGGACAAGAATTAGCCTAGGGAGGACGAAAATGACCTAATTGTTCATCCAATGACACAAAAACACCTATTGGATGCACAAGATTGGTTAGAAACCCTAATTGGACAAGATTAAGTTTAGGGAGGACGAAAATGACATATATGTTCATCCAATGACACAAAAACAACTATTGGATGCATAAGATTGGTTAGAAACCCTAATTGGACAAGATTAAGAGTAGGGAGAACAAAAATGACCTAAATGTTCATCCAATGACACAAAACACCTATTGGGTGCACAAGATTGGTTAAAACCATAATTTGACAAGAATTAGCCTAGGGAGGACAAAAATGACCTAATTGTTCATCCAATGACACAAAAACACCTATTTGATGCACAAGATTGGTTAGAAACCCTAATTGGAAAAGAATAAGCCTAGGGAGGACGAAAATGACCTAAGTGTTCATCCAATGACACAAAACACCTATTGGATGCACAAGATTGGTCAAAAGCCCTAATTGGACAAGAATTAGCTGAGGGAGGACGAAAATAACCTAATTGTTCATCCAATGACACAAAACACCTATTGGATGCACAAGATTGGTTAGAAACCCTAATTGGACAAGATTAAGTGTAGGGAGAACGAAAATGACCTAAATGTTCATCCAATGACACAAAACACCTATTGGATGCACAAGATTGGTTAAAAACCCTAATTGGACATGAATTAGCCTAGGGAGGATGAAAATGACCTAATTGTTCATCCAATGACACAAAAACACCTATTGGATGCACAAGATTGGTTAGAAACCCGAATTGGACAAGATTAAGTTTAGGGAGGACGAAAATGACATATATGTTCATCCAATGACACTAAAACAACTATTGGATGCACAAGATTGGTTAGAAACCCTAATTGGACAAGATTAAGAGTAGGGAGAATAAAAATGACCTAAATGTTCGTCCAATGACACAAAACACCTATTGGATGCACAAGATTGGTTAAAAACCATAATTTGACAAGAATTAGCCTAGGGAGGACGAAAATGACATAATTGTTCATCCAATGACACAAAAACACCTATTTCATTCACAAGATTGGTTAGAAACCCTAATTGGACAAGAATTAGCCTAGGGAGGACGAAAATGACCTAATTGTTCATCCAATGACACAAAAACACCAATTGGATGCACAAGATTGGTTAGAAACCCTAATTGGACAAGATTAAGTTTAGGGAGGACGAAAATGACATATATGTTCATCCAATGACACAAAAACAACTATTGGATGCACAAGATTGGTTAGAAACCCTAATTGGACAAGATTAAGAGTAGGGAGAACAAAAATGACCTAAATGTTCATCCAATGACACAAAACACCTATTGGATGCACAAGATTGGTTAAAAACCATAATTTGACAAGAATTAGCCTAGGGAGGACGAAAATGACATAATTGTTCATCCAATGACACAAAAACACCTATTGCATTCACAAGATTGGTTAGAAACCCTAATTGGACAAGAATTAGCCTAGGGAGGACGAAAATGACCTAATTGTTCATCCAATGACACAAAAACACCAATTGGATGCACAAGATTGGTTAGAAACCCTAATTGGACAAGAATAAACCTAGGGAGGACGAAAATGACCTAATTTTTCATCCAATGACACAAAACACTTATTGGATGCACAAGATTGGTTAAAAACCCTAATTGGACAAGAAATAACCTAGGGAGGATGAAAATGACCTAATTGTTCATCCAATGACACAAAAACACCTATAGGATGCACAAGATTGGTTAGAAACCCTAATTGGAAATGAATTAGCCTAGGGAGGACGAAAATGACCTAATTGTTCATCTAATGACACAAAACACCTATTGGATGCACAAGATTGGTTAGAAACCCTAATTGGACAAGAATTAGCCTAGGGAGGACGAAAATGACCTAATTGTTCATCCAATGACACAAAAACACCTATTGGATGCACAAGATTGGTTAGAAACCCTAATTGAACAAGAATTAGCCTAGGGAGGACGAAAATGACCTAATTGTTCATCCAATGACATAAAACACCAATTGGATGCACAAGATTGGTTAAAAACCTTAATTGGACAAGAATTTGCCTTGGGAGGACGAAAATGACCTAATTGTTCATCCAATGACACAAAAACACCTATTGGATGCACAAAATTGGTTAGAAACCCTAATTGGACCAGATTAAGTTTAGGTAGGACGAAAATGACCTAAATGTTCATCCAATGACACAAAACACCTATTGGATGCACAAGATTGGTTAGAAACCCTAATTGGACAAGAATTAGCCTAGGGAGGACGAAAATGACCTAATTGTTCATCCAATGACACAAAAACACCTATTGGATGCACAAGATTGGTTAGAAACCCTAATTGGACACGAATTTGCCTAGGGAGAACGAAAATGATCTAACTGTTCATCCAATGACACAAAACACGTATTGGATGCACAAGATTGGTTAAAAACCCTAATTGGACATGAATTAGCCTAGGGAGGATGAAAATGACCTAATTGTTCATCCAATGACACAAAAACACCTATTGGATGCACAAGATTGGTTAGAAACCCTAATTGGAAATGAATTAGCCTAGGGAGGACGAAAATGACCTAATTGTTCATCCAATGACACATAACACCTATTGGATGCACAAAATTGGTTAGAAACCCTAATTGGACAAGAATTAGCCTAGGGAGGACGAAAATGACCTAACTGTTCATCCAATGACACAAAACACCTATTGGATGCACAAGATTGGTTAGAAACCCTAATAGGACAAGATTAAGTTTAGGGAGGACGAAAATGACATATATGTTCATCCAATGACACAAAAACAACTATTGGATGCACAAGATTGGTTAGAAACCCTAATAGGACAAGATTAAGAGTAGGGAGAACAAAAAATGTTCATCCAATGACACAAAACACCTATTGGATGCACAAGATTGGTTAAAAACCATAATTTGACAAGAATTAGCATAGAGAGGACGAAAATGACATAATTGTTCATCCAATGACACAAAAACACCTATTTCATTCACAAGATTGGTTAGAAACCCTAATTGGACAAGAATTAGCCTAGGGAGGACGAAAATGACCTAATTGGTCATCCAATGACACAAAACACCTATTGGATGCACAAGATTGGTTAGAAACCCTAATTGGACAAGATTAAGTGTAGGGAGAACGAAAATGACCTAAATGTTCATCCAATGACACAAAACACCTATTGGATGCACAAGATTGGTTAAAAACTGTAATTTGACAAGAATTAGCCTAGGGAGGACGAATATGACCTAATTGTTCATCCAATGACACAAAACACCTATTGGATGCACAACATTGGTTAGAAACCCTAATTGGACAAGAATTAGCCTAGGGAGGACGAAAATGACCTAATTGTTCATCCAATGACACAAAAACACCTATTGGATGCACAAGATTGGTTAGAAACCCTAATAGGACAAGATTAAGTTAAGGGAGGACGAAAATGACCTAAATGTTCATCCAATGACACAAAAACACCTATTGGATGCATAAGATTCGTTAAAAACCTAATTGGACAAGAATTAGCCTAGGGAGGACGAAAATGATCTAATTGTTCGTCCAATGACACAAAAACACCTATTGGATGCACAAGATTGGTCAGAAACCCTAATTGGACAAGATTAAGTTTAGGGAGAACGAAAATGACCTAAATGATCATCCAATGACACAAAAACACCTATTGGATGCACAAGATTGGTTAAAAACCGTAATTTGACAAGAATTAGCCTAGGGAGGACGAAAATGACCTAATTGTTCATCCAATGACACAAAAACACATATCCAATGACACAAAAACACCTATTGGATGCAGAAGATTGGTTAGAAACCCTAATTGGAGAAGATTAAGTTAAGGGAGGACGAAAATGACCTAAATGTTCATCTAATGACAGAAAAACACCTATTGGATGCACAAGATTGGTTAGAAACCCTAATTGGACAAGCATAAGCGTAGGGAGGACGAAAATGACCTAAATGTTCATCTAATGACACAAAAACACCTACTGGATGCACAAGATTGGTTAGAAACCCTAATTGGACAAGCATAAGCCTAGGGAGGACGAAAATGAACTAAATGTTCATCAAATGACACAAAACACCTATTGGATGTACAAGATTGGTTAAAAATCCTAATTGGACAAGAATTAGCCTAGGGAGGACGAAAATGACCTAATTGTTCATCCAATGACACAAAACACCTATTGGATGCACAAGATTGGTTAAAAACCATAATTTGACAAGAATTAGCCTAGGGAGGACGAAAATGACATAATTGTTCATCCAATGACACAAAAACACCTATTTCATTCACAAGATTGGTTAGAAACCCTAATTGGACAAGAATTAGCCTAGGGAGGACGAAAATGACCTAATTGTTCATCCAATGACACAAAAACACCAATTGGATGCACAAGATTGGTTAGAAACCCTAATTGGACAAGAATTAGCCTAGGGAGGACGAAAATGACATAATTGTTCATCCAATGACACAAAAACACCTATTTCATTCACAAGATTGGTTAGAAACCCTAATTGAACAAGAATTAGCCTAGGGAGGACGAAAATGACCTAATTGTTCATCCAATGACACAAAAACACCAATTGGATGCACAAGATTGGTTAGAAACCCTAATTGGACAAGAATAAGCCTAGGGAGGACGAAAATGACCTAATTGGTCATCCAATGACACAAAACACCTATTGGATGCACAAGATTGGTTAGAAACCCTAATTGGACAAGATTAAGTGTAGGGAGAACGAAAATGACCTAAATGTTCATCCAATGACACAAAACACCTATTGGATGCACAAGATTGGTTAAAAACCGTAATTTGACAAGAATTAGCCTAGGGAGGACGAAAATGACCTAATTGTTCATCCAATGACACAAAAACACCTATTTGATGCACAAGATTGGTTAGAAACCCTAATTGGAAAAGAATAAGCCTAGGGAGGACGAAAATGACCTAAGTGTTCATCCAATGACACAAAACACCTATTGGATGCACAAGATTGGTCAAAAGCCCTAATTGGACAAGAATAAGCCTAGGGAGGACAAAAATAACCTAATTGTTCATCCAATGACACAAAAACACCTATTGGATGCACAAGATTGGTTAGAAACCCTAATTGGACAAGATTAAGTTAAGGGAGGACGGAAATGACCTAAATGTTCGTCTAATGACACAAAAACACCTATTGAATGCACAAGATTGGTTAGAAACCCTAATTGGACAAGCATAAGCCTAGGGAGGACGAAAATGAACTAAATGTTCATCAAATGACACAAAACACCTATTGGATGCACAAGATTGGTTAAAAACCCTAATTGGACAAGAATTAGCCTAGGGAGGACGAAAATGACCTAAATGTTCATCCAATGACACAAAACACCTATTGGATGCACAAGATTGGTTAGAAACCCTAATTGGACAAGAATTAGCCTAGGGAGGACGAAAATGACCTAATTGTTCATCCAATGACACAAAACACCTATTGCATGCACAAGATTGGTAAAAAAACCCTAATTGGACATGAATTAGCCTAGGGAGGATGAAAATGACCTAATTGTTCATCCAATGACACAAAAACACCTATTTGATGCACAAGATTGGTTAGAAACCCTAATTGGAAAAGAATAAGCCTAGGGAGGACGAAAATGACCTAAGTGTTCATCCAATGACACAAAACACCTATTGGATGCACAAGATTGGTCAAAAGCCCTAATTGGACAAGAATTAGCTGAGGGAGGACGAAAATCACCTAATTGTGCATCCAATGACACAAAAACACCTATTGGATGCACAAGATTGGTTAGAAACCCTAATTGGACAATATTAAGTTAAGGGAGGACGAAAATGACCTAAATGTTCATCCAATGACACAAAAACACCTATTGGATGCACAAGATTTGTTAAAAACCTAATTGGACAAGAATTAGCCTGGGGAGGACGAAAATGATCTAATTGTTTGTCCAATGACACAAAAATACCTATTGGATGCACAAGATTGGTCAGAAACCCTAATTGGACAAGATTAAGTTTAAGGAGAACGAAAATGACCTAAATGATCATCCAATGACACAAAAACACCTATTGGATGCACAAGATTGGTTAAAAACCGTAATTTGACAAGAATTAGCCTAGGGAGGGCGAAAATGACCTAATTGTTCATCCAATGACACAAAAACACCTATTTGAAGCACAAGATTGGTTAGAAACCCTAATTGGACAAGAATAAGCCTAGGGAGGACAAAAATAACCTAATTGTTCATCCAATGACACAAAACACCAATTGGATGCACAAGATTGGTTAGAAACCCCAATTGGACAAGAATTAGCCTAGGTAGGACGAAAATGACCTAATTGTTCATCCAATGACACAAAACACCTATTGGATGCACAAGATTGGTTAGAAACCCTAATTGAACAAGATTAAGTTTAGGGAGGACGAAAATGACATATATGTTCATCCAATGACACAAAAACAACTATTGGATGCACAAGATTGGTTAGAAACCCTAATTGGACAAGATTAAGAGTAGGGAGAACAAAAATGACCTAAATGTTCATCCAATGACACAAAACACCTATTGGATGCACAAGATTGGTTAAAAACCATAATTTGACAAGAATTAGCCTAGGGAGGACGAAAATGACATAATTGTTCATCCAATGACACAAAAACACCTATTTCATTCACAAGATTGGTTAGAAACCCTAATTGGACAAGAATTAGCCTAGGGAGGACGAAAATGATCTAATTGTTCGTCCAATGACACAAAAACACCAATTGGATGCACAAGATTGGTTAGAAAGCCTAATTGGACAAGAAAAAGCCTAGGGAGGACGAAAATGACCTAATTGTTCATCCAATGACACAAAACACCTATTGGATGCACAAGATTGGTTAAAAACCCTAATTGGACATGAATTAGCCTAGGGAGGATGAAAATAACCTAATTGTTCATCCAAAGACACAAAAACACCTATTGGATGCACAAGATTGGTTAAAAACCCTAATTGGACAAGTTTAAGTGTTGGGAGGACGAAAATGACCTAAATGTTCATCCAATGACACAAAACACCTATTGGATGCACAAGATTGGTTAAAAACCCTAATTGGACAAGAATTAGCCTAGGGAGGACGAAAATGACCTAAATGTTCATCCAATGAAACAAAACACCTATTGGATGCACAAGATTGGTTAAAAACCCTAATTGGACTACATTAAGTGTAGGGAGGACGAAAATGACCTAAATGTTCATCCAATGACACAAAACTCCTATTGGATGCACAAGATTGGTTCAAAACCCTAATTGGACAAGAATTAGCCTAGGGAGGACGAAAATGACCTAATTGTTCATCCAATGACACAAAACACCTATTGGATGCACAAGATTGGTTAAAAACCCTAATTGGACAAGATTAAGTGTAGGGAGGACGAAAATGACCTAAATGTTCATCCAATGACACAAAACAACTATTGGATGCACAAGATTGGTTAGAAACCCTAATTGGACAAGATTAAGTTTAGGGAGGACGAAAATGACATATATGTTCATCCAATGACACAAAAACAACTATTGGATGCACAAGATTGGTTAGAAACCCTAATTGGACAAGATTAAGAGTAGGGAGAACAAAAATGACCTAAATGTTCATCCAATGACACAAAACACCTATTGGATGCACAAGATTGGTTAAAAACCATAATTTGACAAGAATTAGCCTAGGGAGGACGAAAATGACATAATTGTTCATCCAATGACACAAAAACACCTATTTCATTCACAAGATTGGTTAGAAACCCTAATTGGACAAGAATTAGCCTAGGGAGGACGAAAATGATCTAATTGTTCATCCAATGACACAAAAACACCAATTGGATGCACAAGATTGGTTAGAAACTCTAATTGGAGAAGAATAAGCCTAGGGAGGACGAAAATGACCTAATTGTTCATCATATGACACAAAACACCTATTGGATGCACAAGATTGGTTAAAAACCCTAATTGGACAAGATTAAGTGTAGGGAGGACGAAAATGACCTAAATGTTCATCCAATGACACAAAACACCTATTGGATGCACAAGATTGGTCAAAAGCCCTAATTGGACAAGAATTAGCCTAGGGAGGACGAAAATGACCTAATTGTTCATCCAATGACACAAAAACACCTATTGGATGCACAAGATTGGTTAGAAACCCTAATTAGACAACCATAAGCCTAGGGAGGACGAAAATGACCTAATTGTTCATCAAATGACACAAAACACCTATGGATGCAAAAGATTGGTTAAAAACCCTAATTGGAAAAGAATTAGCCTAGGGAGGACGAAAATGAACTAATTGGTCATCCAATGACACAAAACACCTATTGGATGCACAAGATTGGTTAGAAACCCTAATTGGACAAGATTAAGTGTAGGGAGAACGAAAATGACCTAAATGTTCATCCAATGACACAAAACACCTATTGGATGCACAATGTTGGTTAGAAACCCTAATTGGACAAGATTAAGTGTAGGGAGAACGAAAATGACCTAAATGTTCATCCAATGACACAAAACACCTATTGGATGCACAAGATTGGTTAAAAACCCTAATTGGAAAAGAATTAGCATAGGGAGGACGAAAATGACCTAATTGGTCATCCAATGACACAAAACACCTATTGGATGCACAAGATTGGTTAGAAACCCTAATTGGACAAGATTAAGTGTAGGGAGAACGAAAATGACCTAAATGTTCATCCAATGACACAAAACACCTATTGGATGCACAAGATTGGTTAAAAACCGTAATTTGACAAAAATTAGCCTAGGGAGGACGAAAATGACCTAATTGTTCATCCAATGACACAAAAACACCTATTTGATGCACAAGATTGGTTAGAAACCCTAATTAGACAAGCATAAGCCTAGGGAGGACGAAAATTACCTAATTGTTCATCAAATGACACAAAACACCTATGGATGCAAAAGATTGGTTAAAAACCCTAATTGGAAAAGAATTAGCCTAGGGAGGACGAAAATGACCTAATTGGTCATCCAATGACACAAAACACCTATTGGATGCACAAGATTGGTTAGAAACCCTAATTGGACAAGATTAAGTGTAGGGAGAACGAAAATGACCTAAATGTTCATCCAATGACACAAAACACCTATTGGATGCACAAGATTGGTTAAAAACCCTAATTGGATATGAATTAGCCTAGGGAGGAGGAAAATGACCTAATTGTTCATCCAATGACACAAAAATACCTATTGGATGCACAAGATTGGTTAGAAAACCTAATTGGACAAGAATTAGCCTAGGGAGTATGAAAACGACCTAATTGTTCATCCAAAGACACAAAAACACCTATTGGATGCACAAGATTGGTTAGAAACCCTAATTGGACAAGATTAAGTTTAGGGAGGACGAAAATGACATAAATGTTCATCCAATGACACAAAAACAACTATTGGATGCACAAGATTGGTTAGAAACCCTAATTGGACATGAATTAGCCTTGGGAGGATGAAAATGACCTAATTGTTCATCCAATGACACAAAAACACCTATTTCATTCACAAGATTAGTTAGAAACTCTAATTGGACAAGAATTAGCCTAGGGAGGTGGAAAATGACCTAATTGTTCATCCAATGACACAAAAACATCAATTGGATGCACAAGATTGGTTAGAAACCCTAATTGGACAAGAATTAGCCTAGGGAGGACGAAAATGACCTAATTGTTCATCCAATGACACATAACACCTATTGGATGCACAAGATTGGTTAAAAACCCTAATTGGACATGAATTAGCCTAGGGAGGATGAAAATGACCTAATTGTTCATCCAAAGACACAAAAACACCTATTGGATGCACAAGATTGGTTAGAAACCCTAATTGGACAAGATTAAGTTTAGGGAGGACGAAAATAACATAATTGTTCATCCAATGACACAAAACACCTATTCGATACGGAAGATTGGTTAAAAACCCTAATTGGACAAGAATTAGCCTAGGGAGGACGAAAATGACCTAGTTGTTCATCCAATGACACAAAACACCTATTGGATGCACAAGATTGGTTAGAAACCCTAATTGGACAAGATTAAGTGTAGGGAGAACGAAAATGACCTAAATGTTCATCCAATGACACAAAACACCTATTGGATGCACAAGATTGGTTAAAAACCATAATTTGACAAGAATTAGCCTAGGGAGGACGAAAATGACATAATTGTTCATCCAATGACACAAAAACACCTATTTCATTCACAAGATTGGTTAGAAACCCTAATTGGACAAGAATTAGCCTAGGGAGGACGAAAATGACCTAATTGGTCATCCAATGACACAAAACACCTATTGGATGCACAAGATTGGTTAGAAACCCTAATTGGACAAGATTAAGTGTAGGGAGAACGAAAATGACCTAAATGTTCATCCAATGACACAAAACACCTATTGGATGCACAAGATTGGTTAAAAACCGTAATTTGACAAGAATTAGCCTAGGGAGGACGAAAATGACCTAATTGTTCATCCAATGACACAAAAACACCTATTTGATGCACAAGATTGGTTAGAAACCCTAATTGGAAAAGAATAAGCCTATGGAGGACGAAAATGACCTAAGTGTTCATCCAATGACACAAAACACCTATTGGATGCACAAGATTGATCAAAAGCCCTAATTGGACAAGAATTAGCTGAGGGAGGACGAAAATAACCTAATTGTTCATCCAATGACACAAAAACACCTATTTGAAGCACAAGATTGGTTAGAAACCCTAATTGGACAAGAATAAGCCTAGGGAGGACAAAAATAACCTAATTGTTCATCCAATGACACAAAAACACCTATTGGATGCACAAGATTGGTTAGAAACCCTAATTGGACAAGATTGAGTTAAGGGAGGACGGAAATGACCTAAATGTTCGTCTAATGACACAAAAACACCTATTGAATGCACAAGATTGGTTAGAAACCCTAATTGGAAAAGCATAAGCCTAGGGAGGACGAAAATGAACTAAATGTTCATCAAATGACACAAAACACCTATTGGATGCACAAGATTGGTTAAATACCCTAATTGGACAAGAATTAGCCTAGGGAGGACGAAAATGACCTAATTATTCATCCAATGACACAAAACACCTATTGGATACACAACATTGGTTAAAAACCCTAATTGGACAAGATTAAGTGTAGGGAGGACGAAAATGACCTAAATGTTCATCCAATGACACAAAACACCTATTGGATGCACAAGATTGGTTAGAAACCCTAATTGGACAAGAATTAGCCTAGGGAGGACGAAAATGACCTAATTGTTCATCCAATGACACAAAACACCTATTGCATGCACAAGATTGGTTAAAAACCCTAATTGGACATGAATTAGCCTAGGGAGGACGAAAATGACCTAATTGTTCATCCAATGACACAAAACACCTATTGGATGCACAAGATTGGTTAGAAACCCTAATTGGACAAGAATTAGCCTAGGGAGGACGAAAATGACCTAAGTGTTCATCCAATGACACAAAACACCTATTGGATGCACAAGATTGGTCAAAAGCCCTAATTGGACAAGAATTAGCTGAGGGAGGACGAAAATAACCTAATTGTTCATCCAATGACACAAAAACACCTATTTGAAGCACAAGATTGGTTAGAAACCCTAATTGGACAAGAATAAGCCTAGGGAGGACAAAAATAACCTAATTGTTCATCCAATGACACAAAACACCTATTGGATGCACAAGATTGGTTAAAAACCCTAATTGGACATGAATTAGCCTAGGGAGGATGAAAATGACCTAATTGTTCATCCAATGACACAAAACACCTATTGGATGCACAAGATTGGTTAGAAACCCTAATTGGAAATGAATTAGCCTAGGGAGGACGAAAATGACCTAATTGTTCATCCAATGACACAAAACACCTATTGGATGCACAAGATTGGTTAGAAACCCTAATTGGAGAAGAATTAGCCTAGGGAGGACGAAAATGATCTAAGTGTTCATCCAATGACACAAAACACCTATTGGATGCACAAGATTGGTCAAAAGCCCTAATTGGACAAGAATTAGCTGAGGGAGGACGAAAATAACCTAATTGTTCATCCAATGACACAAAAACACCTATTTGAAGCACAAGATTGGTTAGAAACCCTAATTGGACAAGAATAAGCCTAGGGAGGACAAAAATAACCTAATTGTTCATCCAATGACACAAAAACACCTATTGGATGCACAAGATTGGTTAGAAACCCTAATTGGACAAGATTAAGTTAAGGGAGGACGGAAATGACCTAAATCTTCGTCTAATGACACAAAAACACCTATTGAATGCACAAGATTGGTTAGAAACCCTAATTGGACAAGCATAAGCCTAGGGAGGACGAAAATGAACTAAATGTTCATCAAATGACACAAAACACCTATTGGATGCACAAGATTGGTTAAAAACCCTAATTGGACAAGAATTAGCCTAGGGAGGACGAAAATGACCTAATTGTTCATCCAATGACACAAAACACCTATTGGATACACAACATTGGTTAAAAACCCTAATTGGACAAGATTAAGTGTAGGGAGGACGAAAATGACCTAAATGTTCATCCAATGACACAAAACACCTATTGGATGCACAAGATTGGTTAAAAACCCTAATTGGACAAGAATTAGCCTAGGGAGGACGA
Source organism: Cicer judaicum (assembly GCA_037974835.1). NCBI lineage: Eukaryota > Viridiplantae > Streptophyta > Magnoliopsida > Fabales > Fabaceae > Cicer > Cicer judaicum. Next base: position 17,181 of record JBBPBS010000436.1, read on the forward strand.
TAATGACCTAATTGTTCATCCAATGACACAAAACACCTATTGCATGCACAAGATTGGTTAAAAACCCTAATTGGAGATGAATTAGCCTAGGGAGGATGAAAATGACCTAATTGTTCATCCAATGACACAAAAACACCTATTGGATGCACAAGATTGGTTAGAAACCCTAATTGGAAATGAATTAGCCTAGGGAGGACGTAAATGACCTAAGTGTTCATCCAATGACACAAAACACCTATTGGATGCACAAGATTGGTCAAAAGCCCTAATTGGACAAGAATTAGCTGAGGGAGGACGACAATAACCAAATTGTTCATCCAATGATACAAAAACACCTATTGGATGCTCAAGATTGGTTAGAAACCCTAATAGGACAAGATTAAGTTAAGGGAGGACGAAAATGACCTAAATGTTCATCAAATGACACAAAAACACCTATTGGATGCACAAGATTGGTTAGAAACCCTAATTGGACAAGATTAAGTTAAGGGAGGTCGAAAATGACCTAAATGTTCATCTAATGACACAAAAACACCTATTGGATGCACAAGATTGGTTAGAAACCCTAATTGGACAAGCATAAGCCTAGGGAGGACGAAAATGACCTAAATGTTCATCTAATGACACAAAAACACCTATTGGATGCACAAGATTGGTTAGAAACCCTAATTGGACAAGCATAAGCCTAGGGAGGACGAAAATGAACTAAATGTTCATCAAATGACACAAAACACCTATTGGATGCACAAGATTGGTTAAAAATCCTAATTGGACAAGAATTAGCCTAGGGAGGACGAAAATGACCTAATTGTTCATCCAATGACACAAAACACCTATTGGATGCACAACATTGGTTAAAAACCCTAATTGGAAGAGATTATGTGTAGGGAGGACGAAAATGACCTAAATGTTCATCCAATGACACAAAACACCTATTGGATGCACAAGATTGGTTAAAAATCCTAATTGGACAAGAATTAGCCTAGGGAGGACGAAAATGACCTAATTGTTCATCCAATGACACAAAACACCTATTGGATGCACAACATTGGTTAAAAACCCTAATTGGACAAGATTATGTGTAGGGAGAACGAAAATGATCTAATTGTTTGTCCAATGACACAAAAACACCTATTGGATGCAGAAGATTGGTCAAAAACCCTAATTGGACAAGATTAAGTTTAAGGAGAACGAAAATGACCTAAATGATCATCCAATGACACAAAAACACCTATTGGATGCACAAGATTGGTTAAAAACCGTAATTTGACAAGAATTAGCCTAGGGAGGGCGAAAATGACCTAATTGTTCATCCAATGACACAAAAACACCTATTTGAAGCACAAGATTGGTTAGAAACCCTAATTGGACAAGAATAAGCCTAGGGAGGACAAAAATAACCTAATTGTTCATCCAATGACACAAAACACCTATTGGATGCACAAGATTGGTTAAAAACCCTAATTGGACATGAATTAGCCTAGGGAGGATGAAAATGACCTAATTGTTCATCCAATGACACAAAACACCTATTGGATGCACAAGATTGGTTAGAAACCCTAATTGGAAATGAATTAGCCTAGGGAGGACGAAAATGACCTAATTGTTCATCCAATGACACAAAACACCTATTGGATGCACAAGATTGGTTAGAAACCCTAATTGGACAAGAATTAGCCTAGGGAGGACGAAAATGACCTAATTGTTCATCCAATGACACAAAACACCTATTGGATACACAACATTGGTTAAAAACCCTAATTGGACAAGATTAAGTGTAGGGAGGACGAAAATGACCTAAATGTTCATCCAATGACACAAAACACCTATTGGATGCACAAGATTGGTTAGAAACCCTAATTGGACAAGAATTAGCCTAGGGAGGACGAAAATGACCTAATTGTTCATCCAATGACACAAAACACCTATTGCATGCACAAGATTGGTAAAAAAACCCTAATTGGACATGAATTAGCCTACGGAGGATGAAAATGACCTAATTGTTCATCCAATGACACAAAAACACCTATTGGATGCACAAGATTGGTTAGAAACCCTAATTGGACAAGAATTAGCCTAGGGAGTACGAAAATGACCTAATTGTTCATCCAATGACACAAAACACCTATTGGATACACAACATTGGTTAAAAACCCTAATTGGACAAGATTAAGTGTAGGGAGGACGAAAATGACCTAAATGTTCATCCAATGACACAAAACACCTATTGGATGCACAAGATTGGTTAGAAACCCTAATTGGACAAGAATTAGCCTAGGGAGGACGAAAATGACCTAATTGTTCATCCAATGACACAAAACACCTATTGCATGCACAAGATTGGTAAAAAAACCCTAATTGGACATGAATTAGCCTAGGGAGGATGAAAATGACCTAATTGTTCATCCAATGACACAAAAACACCTATTGGATGCACAAGATTGGTTAGAAACCCTAATTGGACAAGAATTAGCCTAGGGAGGACGAAAATGACCTAATTGTTCATCCAATGACACAAAACACCTATTGCATGCACAAGATTGGTAAAAAAACCCTAATTGGACATGAATTAGCCTAGGGAGGATGAAAATGACCTAATTGTTCATCCAATGACACAAAAACACCTATTGGATGCACAAGATTGGTTAGAAACCCTAATTGGACAAGAATTAGCCTAGGGAGGACGAAAATGACCTAATTGTTCATCCAATGACACAAAACACCAATTGGATGCACAAGATTGGTTAAAAACCCTAATTGGACAAGAATTAGCCTAGGGAGGACGAAAATGACCTAATTGTTCATCCAATGACACAAAAACACCTATTGGATTCACAAGATTGTTTAGAAACCCTAATTGGACAAGATTAAGTTTAGGGAGGACGAAAATGATCTAATTGTTCATCCAATGACACAAAAACACCTATTGGATGCACAAGATTGGTAAGAAACCCTAATTGGACAAGATTAAGTTTAGGGAGGACAAAAATGACCTAAATGTTCATCCAATGACACAAAACACCTATTGGATGCACAAGATTGGTTAGAAACCCTAATTGGACAAGAATTAGCCTAGGGAGGACGAAAATGACCTAATTGTTCATCCAATGACACAAAACACCTATTGGATCCTCAAGATTGGTTAAAAACCCTAATTGGACATGAATTAGCCTAGGGAGGATGAAAATGACCTAATTGTTCATCCAATGACACAAAAACACCTATTGGATGCACAAGATTGGTTAGAAACCCTAATTGGAAATGAATTAGCCTAGGGAGGACGTAAATGACCTAAGTGTTCATCCAATGACACAAAACACCTATTGGATGCACAAGATTGGTCAAAAGCCCTAATTGGACAAGAATAAGCCTAGGGAGGACAAAAATAACCTAATTGTTCATCCAATGACACAAAACACCTATTGGATGCACAAGATTGGTTAGAAACCCCAATTGGACAAGAATTAGCCTAGGTAGGACGAAAATGACCTAAATGTTCATCCAATGACACAAAACACCTATTGGATACACAAGATTGGTTAAAAACCCTAATTGGACATGAATTAGCCTAGGGAGGATGAAAATGACCTAATTGTTCATCCAATGACACAAAACACCTATTGGATGCACAAGATTGGTTAGAAACCCTAATTGGAAATGAATTAGCCTAGGGAGGACGAAAATGACCTAATTGTTCATCCAATGACACAAAACACCTATTGGATGCACAA
>JBBPBS010000437.1:15072-48102 GCA_037974835.1 Cicer judaicum
CTAATTGTTCATCCATTGACAGTAAAACACCTATTGGATGCACAAGATTGGTTAGAAAGCCTAATTGGACAAGAATTAGCCTAGGGAGGACGAAAATGACTTAAATGTTCATCCAATGACACAAAAACACCTATTGGTTGCACAAGATTGGTTAGAAACCCTAATTGGACAAGAATTAGCCTAGGGAGGACGAAAATGACCTAATTGTTCATCCAATGACACAAAAACACCTATTGGATGCACAAGATTGGTTAGAAACCCTAATTGGACAAGCATAAACCTAGGGAGGACGAAAATGACCTAATTGTTCATCCAATGATAGAAAAACACCTATTGGATGCACAAGATTGGTTAGAAACCCTAATTGGACAAGAATTAGCCTAGGGAGGACGAAAATGACCTAATTATTCATCCAATGACACAAAACACCTATTCGATGCACAAGATTGGTTAAAAACCCTAATTGGACAAGAATTAGCCTAGGGAGGACGAAAATGACCTAATTGTTCATCCAATGACACAAAAACACCTATTGGATGCACAAGATTGGTTAGAAACGCTAATTGGACAAGATTAAGTTTAGGGAGGATGAAAATGACCTAATTATTCATCCAATGACACAAAAACACCTATTGGATGCACAAGATTGGTTAGAAACGCTAATTGGACAAGATTAAGTTTAGGGAGGATGAAAATGACCTAATTATTCATCCAATGACACAAAACACCTATTGGATGCACAAGATTGGTTAAAAACCCTAATTGGACAAGATTAAGTTTAGGGAGGACGAAAATGATGTAAATGTTCATCCAATGCCACAAAACACCTATTAGATGCACAAGATTGGTTAAAAACCCTAATTGGACAAGAATTAGCCTAGGGAGGACGAAAATGACTTAAATGTTCATCCAATGACACAAAAACACCTATTGGATGCACAAGATTGGTTAGAAACCCTAATTGGACAAGAATTAGCCTAGGGAGGACGAAAATGACCTAATTGTTCATCCAATGACACAAAAAACCTATTGGATGCACAAGATTGGTTAGAAACGCTAATTGGACAAGATTAAGTTTAGGGAGGATGAAAATGACCTAATTATTCATCCAATGACACAAAACACCTATTGGATGCACAAGATTGGTTAAAAACCCTAATTGGACATGATTAAGTTTAGGGAGGACGAAAATGACCTAATTGTTCATCCAACGACAGAAAACACCTATTGGATGCACAAGATTGGTTAGAAACCCTAATTTGACAAGCATAAGCCTAGGGAGGACGAAAATGACCTAATTGTTCATTCAATGACACAAAAACACCTATTGGATGCACAAGATTGGTTAGAAACCCTAATTGGACAAGATTAAGTTTAGGGAGGACGAAAATGATGTAAATGTTCATCCAATGACACAAAACACCTATTAGATGCACAAGATTGGTTAAAAACCCTAATTGGACAAGAATTAGCCTAGGGAGGACGAAAATGACCTAAATGTTAATCCAATGACACAAAAACACCTATTGGATGCACAAGATTGGTTAGAAACCCTAATTGGACAAGCATAAGCCTAGGGAGGACGAAAATGACCTAATTGTTCATCCATTGACAGAAAAATACCTATTGGATGCACAAGATTGGTTAGAAACCCTAATTGGACAAGAATTAGCCTAGGGAGGACGAAAATGACTTAAATGTTCATCCAATGACACAAAAACACCTATTGGATGCACAAGATTGGTTAGAAACCCTAATTGGACAAGAATTAGCCTAGGGAGGACGAAAATGACTTAAATGTTCATCCAATGACAAAAAAACACCTATTGGATGCACAAGATTGGTTAGAAACCCTAATTGGACAAGAATTAGCCTAGGGAGGACGAAAATGACTTAAATGTTCATCCATTGACAGAAAAACACCTATTGGATGCACAAGATTGGTTAGAAACCCTAATTGGACAAGCATAAGCCTAGGGAGGACGAAAATGACCTAATTGTTCATCCAATGATAGAAAAACACCTATTGGATGCACAAGATTGGTTAGAAACGCTAATTGGACAAGATTAAGTTTAGGGAGGATAAAAATGACCTAATTATTCATCCAATGACACAAAACACCTATTGGATGCACAAGATTGGTTAAAAACCCTAATTGGACAAGAATTAGCCTAGGGAGGACGAAAATGATGTAAATGTTCATCCAATGACACAAAACACCTATGGATGCACAAGATTGGTTAAAAACCCTAATTGGACAAGAATTAGCCTAGGGAGGACGAAAATGACCTAATTGTTCATCCAATGATAGAAAAACACCTATTGGATGCACAAGATTGGTTAGAAACCCTAATTGGACATGAATTAGCCTAAGGAGGACGAAAATGAGTTAAATGTTCATCCAATGACACAAAAACACCTATTGGATGCACAAGATTGGTTAAAAACCCTAATTGGACAAGAATTAGCCTAGGGAGGACGAAAATGATGTAAATGTTCATCCAATGACACAAAACACCTATGGATGCACAAGATTGGTTAAAAACCCTAATTGGACAAGAATTAGCCTAGGGAGGACGAAAATGACCTAATTGTTCATCCAATGACACAAAAACACCTATTGGATGCACAAGATTGGTTAGAAACCCTAATTGGAAAAGATTAAGTTTAGGGAGGACGAAAATGACCTAAATGTTCATCCAATGACACAAAACACCTATTGGATGCACAAGATTGGTTAAAAACCCTAATTGGACAAGAATTAGCCTAGGGAGGACGAAAATGACCTAAATGTTCATCCAATGACACAAAAACACCTATTGGATGCACAAGATTGGTTAGAAACCCTAATTGGACAAGCATAAGCCTAGGGAGGACGAAAATGACCTAAATGTTAATCCAATGACACAAAAACACCTATTGGATGCACAAGATTGGTTAGAAACCCTAATTGGACAAGAATTAGCCTAGGGAGGACGAAAATGACTTAAATGTTCATCCAATGACACAAAAACACCTATTGGATGCACAAGATTGGTTAGAAACCCTAATTGGACAAGAATTAGCCTAGGGAGGACGAAAATGACTTAAATGTTCATCCAATGACACAAAAACACCTATTGGATGCACAAGATTGGTTAGAAACCCTAATTGAACAAGAATTAGCCTAGGGAGGATGAAAATGACCTAATTATTCATCCAACGACACAAAACACCTATTGGATGCACAAGATTGGTTAAAAACCCTAATTGGACAAGATTAAGTTTAGGGAGGACGAAAATGACCTAATTGTTCATCCAACGACAGAAAACACCTATTGGATGCACAAGATTGGTTAGAAACCCTAATTTGACAAGCATAAGCCTAGGGAGGACGAAAATGACCTAATTGTTCATTCAATGACACAAAAACACCTATTGGATGCACAAGATTGGTTAGAAACCCTAATTGGACAAGATTAAGTTTAGGGTGGACGAAAATGATGTAAATGTTCATCCAATGACACAAAACACCTATTAGATGCACAAGATTGGTTAAAAACCCTAATTGGACAAGAATTAGCCTAGGGAGGACGAAAATGACCTAAATGTTCATCCAATGACACAAAAACACCTATTGGATGCACAAGATTGGTTAGAAACGCTAATTGAACAAGATTAAGTTTAGGGAGGATGAAAATGACCTAATTATTCATCCAATGACACAAAACACCTATTGGATGCACAAGATTGGTTAAAAACCCTAATTGGACAAGATTAAGTTTAGGGAGGACGAAAATGACCTAATTGTTCATCCAACGACAGAAAACACCTATTGGATGCACAAGATTGGTTAGAAACCCTAATTTGACAAGCATAAGCCTAGGGAGGACGAAAATCACCTAAATGTTCATCCAATGACACAAAAACATCTATTGGATGCACAAGATTGGTTAGAAACCCTAATTGGACAAGAATTAGCCTAGGTAGGACGAAAAGGACCTAAATGTTCATCCAATGACACAAAACTCCTATTGGATGCACAAGATTGGTTAAAAACATAATTGGACAAGAATTAGCCTAGGGAGAACGAAAATGACCTAATTGTTCATCCAATGACACAAAAACACCTATTGGATGCACAAGATTGGTTAGAAACCCTAATTGGACAAGATTAAGTTTAGGGAGGACGAAAATGACGTAAATGTTCATCCAATGACACAAAACACCTATTAGATGCACATGATTGGTTAAAAACCCTAATTGGACAAGAATTAGCCTTGGGAGGACGAAAATGACCTAATTGTTCATCCAATAACACAAAAACACCTATTGGATGCAGAAGATTGGTTAGAAACCCTAATTGGACAAGATTAAGTTTAGAGAGGACGAAAATGACCTAATTGTTCATCCAATGACACAAAACACCTATTGGATGCACAAGATTGGTTAGAAACCCTAATTTGACAAGCATAAGCCTAGGGAGGACGAAAATGACCTAAGTGTTAATTCAATGACACAAAAACACCTATTGGATGCACAAGATTGGTTAGAAACCCTAATTGGACAAGAATTAGCCTAGGTAGGACGAAAAGGACCTAAATGTTCATCCAATGACACAAAACTCCTATTGGATGCACAAGATTGGTTAAAAACTTAATTGGACAAGAATTAGCCTAGGGAGAACGAAAATGACCTAATTGTTCATCCAATGACAGAAAAACACCTATTGGATGCACAAGATTGGTTAGAAACCCTAATTGGACAAGAATTAGCCTAGGGAGGACGAAAATGACTTAAATGTTCATCCAATGACACAAAAACACCTATTGGATGCACAAGATTGGTTAGAAACCCTAATTGGACAAGAATTAGCCTAGGGAGGACGAAAATGACCTAATTGTTCATCCAATGACACAAAAACACCTATTGGATGCACAAGATTGGTTAGAAACGCTAATTGGACAAGATTAAGTTTAGGGAGGATGAAAATGACCTAATTATTCATCCAATGACACAAAACACCTATTGGATGCACAAGATTGGTTAAAAACCCTAATTGGACAAGAATTAGCCTAGGGAGGACGAAAATGATGTAAATGTTCATCCAATGACACAAAACACCTATGGATGCACAAGATTGGTTAAAAACCCTAATTGGACAAAAATTAGCCTAGGGAGGACGAAAATGACCTAAATGTTCATCCAATGACACAAAAACACCTATTGGATGCACAAGATTGGTTAGAAACCCTAATTGGACAAGCATAAGCCTAGGGAGGACGAAAATGACCTAATTGTTCATCCAATGACAGAAAAACACCTATTGGATGCAGAAGATTGGTTAGAAACACTAATTGGACAAGATTAAGTTAAGGGAGGAGGAAAATGACCTAATTATTCATCCAATGACACAAAACACCTATTGGATGCACAAGATTGGTTAAAAACCCTAATTGGACAAGATTAAGTTTAGGGAGGACGAAAATGACCTAATTGTTCATCCAACGACAGAAAACACCTATTGGATGCACAAGATTGGTTAGAAACCCTAATTTGACAAGCATAACCCTAGGGAGGACAAAAATGACCTAATTGTTCATCCAATGACACAAAACACCTATTGGATGCACAAGATTGGTTAAAAACCCTAATTGGACAAGAATTAGCCTAGGGAGGACGAAAATGACCTAATTGTTCATCCAATGACACAAAAACACCTATTGGATGCACATGATTGGTTAGAAACCCTAATTTGACAAGCATAACCCTAGGGAGGACAAAAATGACCTAATTGTTCATCCAATGACACAAAAACACCTATTGGATGCACAAGATTGGTTAGAAACCCTAATTGGACAAGAATTAGCCTAGGGAGGACGAAAATGACCTAATTGTTCATCCAATGACACAAAAACACTTATTGGATGCACATGATTGGTTAGAAATTTTAATTGGACAAGATTAAGTTTAGGGAGGACGAAAATGACCTAAATGTTCATCCAATGACACAAAAACACCTATTGGATGCACAAGATTGGTTAGAAACCCTAATTGGACAAGCATAAGCCTAGGGAGGACGAAAATGACCTAATTGTTCATCCAATGACAGAAAAACACCTATTGGATGCACAAGTTTGATTAGAAACCCTAATTGGACAAGAATTAGCCTAGGGAGGACGAAAATGACTTAAATGTTCATCCAATGACACAAAAACACCTATTGGATGCACAAGATTGGTTAGAAACCCTAATTGGACAAGCATTAGCCTAGGTAGGACGAAAATGGCCTAATTGTTCATCCAATGACACAAAAAACCTATTGGATGCACAAGATTGGTTAGAAACGCTAATTGGACAAGATTAAGTTTAGGGAGGATGAAAATGACCTAATTATTCATCCAATGACACAAAACACCTATTGGATGCACAAGATTGGTTAAAAACCCTAATTGGACAAGATTAAGTTTAGGGAGGACGAAAATGACCTAATTGTTCATCCAACGACAGAAAACACCTATTGGATGCACAAGATTGGTTAGAAACCCTAATTTGACAAGCATAAGCCTAGGGAGGACGAAAATGACCTAATTGTTCATTCAATGACACAAAAACACCTATTGGATGCACAACATTGGTTAGAAACCCTAATTGGACAAGATTAAGTTTAGGGAGGACGAAAATGATGTAAATGTTCATCCAATGACACAAAACACCTATTAGATGCACAAGATTGGTTAAAAACCCTAATTGGACAAGAATTAGCCTAGGGAGGACGAAAATGACCTAAATGTTCATCCAATGACACAAAAACACCTATTGGATGCACAAGATTGGTTAGAAACCCTAATTGGACAAGCATAAGCCTAGGGAGGACGAAAATGACCTAATTGTTCATCCAATGACAGAAAAACACCTATTGGATGCACAAGATTGGTTAGAAACCCTAATTGAACAAGAATTAGCCTAGGGAGGACGAAAATGACTTAAATGTTCATCCAATGACACAAAAACACCTATTGGATGCACAAGATTGGTTAGAAACCCTAATTGGACAAGAATTAGCCTAGGGAGGACGAAAATGACCTAATTGTTCATCCAATGACACAAAAACACCTATTAGATGCACAAGATTGGTTAGAAACGCTAATTGGACAAGATTAAGTTTAGGGAGGATGAAAATGACCTAATTATTCATCCAATGACACAAAACACCTATTGGATGCACAAGATTGGTTAAAAACCCTAATTGGACAAGAATTAGCCTAGGGAGGACGAAAATGATGTAAATGTTCATCCAATGACACAAAACACCTATGGATGCACAAGATTGGTTAAAAACCCTAATTGGACAAGATTAAGTTTAGGGAGGACGAAAATCACCTAATTGTTCATCCATTGACAGAAAAACACCTATTGGATGCACAAGATTGGTTAGAAACCCTAATTGGACAAGCATAAGCCTAGGGAGGTCGAAAATGACCTAATTGTTCATCCAATGACAGAAAAACACCTATTGGATGCACAAGATTGGTTAGAAACCCTAATTGGACAAGTATTAGCCTAGGGAGGACGAAAATGACTTAAATGTTCATCCAATGACACAAAAACACCTATTGGATGCACAAGATTGGTTAGAAACCCTAATTGGACAAGAATTAGCCTAGGGAGGACGAAAATAACCTAATTGTTCATCCAATGACACAAAAACACCTATTGGATGCACAAGATTGGTTAGAAACCCTAATTGGACAAGATTAAGTTTAGGGAGGACGAAAATGACCTAAATGTTCATCCAATGACACAAAACACCTATTGGATGAACAAGATTGGTTAAAAACCCTAATTGGACAAGATTAAGTGTAGGGAGGACGAAAATGACCTAAATGTTCATCCAATGACACAAAAACACCTATCGGATGCACAAGATTGGTTAGAAACCCTAATTGTACAAGATTAACTGTAGGGAGGACGAAAATGACCTAAATGTTCATCCAATGACACAAAACACCTATTGGATGCACAAGATTGCTTAAAAACCCTAATTGGACAAGATTAAGTTTAGGGAGGACGAAAATGACCTAAATGTTCATCCAATGACACAAAACACCTATTGGATGCACAAGATTGGTTAAAAACCCTAATTGGACAAGATTAAGTTTAGGGAGGACGAAAATGACCTAAATATTCATCCAATGACACAACACACCTATTGAATGAACAAGATTGGTTGAAAACCCTAATTGGACAAGATTAAATGTTGGGAGGACGAAAATGACCTAAATGTTCATCCAATGACACAAAAACACCTATCAGATGCACAAGATTGGTTAGAAACCCTAATTGAACAAGATTAAGTGTAGGGAGGACGAAAATGACCTAAATGTTCATCCAATGACACAAAACACCTACTGGATGCACAAGATTGGTTAAAAACCCTAATTGGATAAGAATTAGCATAAGGAGGACGAAAATGACCTAAATGTTCATCCAATGACACAAAACACCTATTGGATGCACAAGATTGCTTAAAAACCCTAATTGGACAAGATTAAGTTTAGGGAGGACGAAAATGACCTAAATGTTCATCCAATGACACAAAACACCTATTGGATGCACAAGATTGGTCAGAAACCCTAATTGGACAAGATAAAGTGTAGGGAGGAAGAAAATGACCTAAGTTCATCCAATGACACAAAACACCTATTGGATGCACAAGATTGGTTAAAAACCCTAATTGGACAAGAATTAGCCTAGGGAGGACGAAAATGACCTAATTGTTCATCCAATGACTCAAAAACACCTGTCGGATGCACAAGATTGGTCAGAAACCCTAATTGAACAAGATTAAGTGTAGGGAGGACGAAAATGACCTAAATGTTCATCCAATGACACAAAACACCTATTGGATGCACAAGATTGGTTAGAAACCCTAATTGGACAAGATAAAGTGTAGGGAGGACGAAAATGACCTAAGTGTTCATCCAATGACACAAAACACCTATTGGATGCACAAGATTGGTTAAAAACCCTAATTGGACAAGAATTAGCCTAGGGAGGACGAAAATGACCTAATTGTTCATCCAATGACACAAAAACACCTATCGGATGAACAAGATTGGTTAGAAACCCTAATTGAACAAGATTAACTGTAGGGAGGACGAAAATGACCTAAATGTTCATCCAATGACACAAAACACCTATTGGATGCACAAGATTGCTTAAAAACCCTAATTGGACAAGATTAAGTTTAGGGAGGACGAAAATGACCTAAATGTTCATCCAATGACACAAAACACCTATTGGATGCACAAGATTGGTTAAAAACCCTAATTGGACAAGATTAAGTTTAGGGAGGATGAAAATGACCTAAATATTCATCCAATGACACAACACACCTATTGAATGAACAAGATTGGTTAAAAACCCTAATTGGACCAGATTAAGTGTAGGGAGGACGAAAATGACCTAAATGTTCATCCAATGACACAAAAACACCTATCGGATGCACAAGATTGGTTAGAAAACCTAATTGAACAAGATTAACTGTAGGGAGGACGAAAATGACCTAAATGTTCATCCAATGACACAAAACACCAATTGGATGCACAAGATTGGTTAAAAACCCTAATTGGACAAGAATTAGCCTAGGGAGGACGAAAATGACCTAATTGTTCATCCAATGACACAAAAACACCTATTGGATGCACAAGATTGGTTAGAAACCCTAATTGGACAAGAATAAGCCTAGGGAGGACGAAAATGACCTAATTGTTCATCCAATGAAACAAAAACACCTATTTGGATGCACAAGATTGGTTAGAAACCCTAATTGCTAAAGATTAAGTTTATGGAGGACGAAAATGACCTAAATGTTCATCCAATGACACAAAACAACTATTGGATCCACAAGATTGGTTAAAAACCCTAATTGGACAAGATTAAGTTTAGGGAGGACGAAAATGACCTAAATGTTCATCCAATGACACAAAACACCAATAGGATGCACAAGATTGGTTAAAAACCCTAATTGGACAAGAATTAGCCTAGGGAGGACGAGAATGACCTAATTGTTCATCCAATGACACAAAAACACCTATTGGATGCACAAGATTGGTTAGAAACCCTAATTGGACAAGAATTAGCCTAGGGAGGACGAAAATGACCTAATTGTTCATCCAATGACACAAAAACACTTATTGGATGCACATGATTGGTTAGAAATTTTAATTGGACAAGATTAAGTTTAGGGAGGACGAAAATGACCTAAATGTTCATCCAATGACACAAAAACACCTATTGGATGCACAAGATTGGTTAGAAACCCTAATTGGACAAGCATAAGGCTAGGGAGGACGAAAATGACCTAAATGTTCATCCAATGACACAAAAACACCTATTGGATGCACAAGATTGGTTAGAAAGCCTAATTGGACAAGAATTAGCCTAGGGAGGACGAAAATGACCTAATTGTTCATCCAATGACACAAAAACACCTATTAGATGCACAAGATTGGTTAAAAACCCTAATTGGACAAGAATTAGCTTAGGGAGGACGAAAATGACCTAAATGTTCATCCAATGACACAAAAACACCTATTGGATGCACAAGATTGGTTAGAAACCCTAATTGGACAAGCATAAGCCTAGGGAGGACGAAAATGACCTAATTGTTCATCCAATGACACAAAAACACCTATTGGATGCACAAGATTGGTTAGAAAGCCTAATTGGACAAGAATTAGCCTAGGGAGGACGAAAATGACTTAAATGTTCATCAAATGACACAAAAACACCTATTGGATGCACAAGATTGGTTAGAAACCGTAATTGGACAAGAATTAGCCTAGGGAGGACGAAAATGACCTAATTGTTCATCCAATGACACAAAAACACCTATTGGATGCAGAAGATTGGTTAGAAACACTAATTGGACAAGATTAAGTTTAGGGAGGATGAAAATGACCTAATTATTCATCCGATGACACAAAACACCTATTGGATGCACAAGATTGGTTAAAAACCCTAATTGGACAAGAATTAGCCTAGGGAGGACGAAAATAACCTAAATGTTCATCCAATGACACAAAAACACCTATTGGATGCACAAGATTGGTTAGAAACCCTAATTGAACAAGCATAAGCCTAGGGAGGACGAAAATGACCTAATTGTTCATCCAATGACAGAAAAACACCTATTGGATGCACAAGATTGGTTAGAAACCCTAATTGGACAAGAATTAGCCTAGGGAGGACGAAAATGACTTAAATGTTCATCCAATGACACAAAAACACCTATTGGATGCACAAGATTGGTTACAAACCCTAATTGGACAAGAATTAGCCTAGGGAGGACGAAAATGACCTAATTGTTCATCCAATGACACAAAAAACCTATTGGATGCACAAGATTGGTTAGAAACGCTAATTGGACAAGATTAAGTTTAGGGAGGATGAAAATGACCTAATTATTCATCCAATGACACAAAACACCTATTGGATGCACAAGATTGGTTAAAAACCCTAATTGGACAAGATTAAGTTTAGGGAGGAGGAAAATGATGTAAATGTTCATCCAATGACACAAAACACCTATTAGATGCACAAGATTGGTTAAAAACCCTAATTGGACAAGAATTAGCCTAGGGAGGACGAAAATGACCTAAATGTTCATCCAATGACACAAAAACACCTATTGGATGCACAAGATTGGTTAGAAACCCTAATTGGACAAGCATAAGACTAGGGAGGACGAAAATGACCTAATTGTTCATCCATTGACAGTAAAACACCTATTGGATGCACAAGATTGGTTAGAAAGCCTAATTGGACAAGAATTAGCCTAGGGAGGACGAAAATGACTTAAATGTTCATCCAATGACACAAAAACACCTATTGGTTGCACAAGATTGGTTAGAAACCCTAATTGGACAAGAATTAGCCTAGGGAGGACGAAAATGACCTAATTGTTCATCCAATGACACAAAAACACCTATTGGATGCACAAGATTGGTTAGAAAGCCTAATTGGACAAGAATTAGCCTAGGGAGGACGAAAATGACTTAAATGTTCATCCAATGACACAAAAACACCTATCGGATGCACAAGATTGGTTAGAAACCGTAATTGGACAAGAATTAGCCTAGGGAGGACGAAAATGACCTAATTGTTCATCCAATGACACAAAAACACCTATTGGATGCAGAAGATTGGTTAGAAACACTAATTGGACAAGATTAAGTTAAGGGAGGATGAAAATGACCTAATTATTCATCCAATGACACAAAACACCTATTGGATGCACAAGATCGGTTAAAAACCCTAATTGGACAAGAATTAGCCTAGGGAGGACGAAAATAACCTAAATGTTCATCCAATGACACAAAAACACCTATTGGATGCACAAGATTGGTTAGAAACCCTAATTGAACAAGCATAAGCCTAGGGAGGACGAAAATGACCTAATTGTTCATCCAATGACAGAAAAACACCTATTGGATGCACAAGATTGGTTAGAAACCCTAATTGGACAAGAATTAGCCTAGGGAGGACGAAAATGACTTAAATGTTCATCCAATGACACAAAAACACCTATTGGATGCACAAGATTGGTTACAAACCCTAATTGGACAAGAATTAGCCTAGGGAGGACGAAAATAACCTAATTGTTCATCCAATGACACAAAAAACCTATTGGATGCACAAGATTGGTTAGAAACGCTAATTGGACAAGATTAAGTTTAGGGAGGATGAAAATGACCTAATTATTCATCCAATGACACAAAACACCTATTGGATGCACAAGATTGGTTAAAAACCCTAATTGGACAAGATTAAGTTTAGGGAGGACGAAAATGACCTAATTGTTCATCCAACGACAAAAAACACCTATTGGATGCACAAGATTGGTTAGAAACCCTAATTTGACAAGCATAAGCCTAGGGAGGACGAAAATGACCTAATTGTTCATTCAATGACACAAAAACACCTATTGGATGCACAAGATTGGTTAGAAACCCTAATTGGACAAGATTAAGTTTAGGGAGGACGAAAATGATGTAAATGTTCATCCAATGACACAAAACACCTATTAGATGCACAAGATTGGTTAAAAACCCTAATTGGACAAGAATTAGCCTAGGGAGGACGAAAATGACCTAAATGTTTATCCAATGACACAAAAACACCTATTGGATGCACAAGATTGGTTAGAAACCCTAATTGGACAAGCATAAGCCTAAGGAGGACGAAAATGACCTAATTGTTCATCCATTGACAGAAAAACACCTATTGGATGCACAAGATTGGTTAGAAACCCTAATTGGACAAGCATAAGCCTAGGGAGGACGAAAATGACCTAATTGTTCATCCAATGATAGAAAAACACCTATTGGATGCACAAGATTGGTTAGAAACGCTAATTGGACAAAATTAAGTTTAGGGAGGATGAAAATGACCTAATTATTCATCCAATGACACAAAACACCTATTGGATGCACAAGATTGGTTAAAAACCCTAATTGGACAAGATTAAGTTTAGGGAGGACGAAAATGACCTAATTGTTCATCCAACGACAGAAAACACCTATTGGATGCACAAGATTGGTTAGAAACCCTAATTTGACAAGCATAAGCCTAGGGAGGACGAAAATGACCTAATTGTTCATTCAATGACACAAAAACACCTATTGGATGCACAAGATTGGTTAGAAACCCTAATTGGACAAGATTAAGTTTAGGGAGGACGAAAATGATGTAAATGTTCATCCAATGACACAAAACACCTATTAGATGCACACAATTGGTTAAAAACCCTAATTGGACAAGAATTAGCCTAGGGAGGACGAAAATGACCTAAATGTTCATCCAATGACACAAAAACACCTATTGGATGCACAAGATTGGTTAGAAACCCTAATTGGACAAGCATAAGCCTAGGGAGGACGAAAATCACCTAATTGTTCATCCATTGACAGAAAAACACCTATTGGATGCACAAGATTGGTTAGAAACCCTAATTTGACAAGCATAAGCCTAGGGAGGACGAAAATGACCTAATTGTTCATTCAATGACACAAAAACACCTATTGGATGCACAAGATTGGTTAGAAACCCTAATTGGACAAGCATAAGCCTAGGGAGGACGAAAATGACCTAATTGTTCATCCAATGATAGAAAAACACCTATTGGATGCACAAGATTGGTTAGAAACCCTAATTGGACAAGAATTAGCCTAGGGAGGACGAAAATGACTTAAATGTTCATCCAATGACACAAAAACACCTATTGGATGCACAAGATTGGTTAGAAACCCTAATTGGACAAGAATTAGCCTAGGGAGGACGAAAATGACCTAAATGTTCATCCAATGACACAAAAACACCTATTGGATGCACAAGATTGGTTAGAAACCCTAATTGGACAAGCATAAGACTAGGGAGGACGAAAATGACCTAATTGTTCATCCATTGACAGTAAAACACCTATTGGATGCACAAGATTGGTTAGAAAGCCTAATTGGACAAGAATTAGCCTAGGGAGGACGAAAATGACTTAAATGTTCATCCAATGACACAAAAAACCTATTGGATGCACAAGATTGGTTAGAAACGCTAATTGGACAAGATTAAGTTTAGGGAGGATGAAAATGACCTAATTATTCATCCAATGACACAAAACACCTATTGGATGCACAAGATTGGTTAAAAACCCTAATTGGACAAGAATTAGCCTAGGGAGGACGAAAATGACCTAATTGTTCATCCAATGACACAAAAACACCTATTGGATGCACATGATTGGTTAGAAACCCTAATTGGACAAGATTAAGTTTAGGGAGGACGAAAATGACGTAACTGTTCATCCAATGACACAAAAACACCTATTGGATGCACAACATTGGTTAGAAACCCTAATTGCACAAGATTAAGTGTAGGGAGGACGAAAATGACCTAAATGTTCATCCAATGACACAAAACACCTATTCGATGCACAAGATGGGTTAAAAACCCTAATTGGACAAGAATTAGCCTAGGGAGGACGAAAATGATCTAATTGTTCATCCAATGACACAAAAACACCTATTGGATGCACAAGATTGGTTAGAAACCCTAATTGGACAAGAATTAGCCTAGGGAGGACGAAAATGACCTAATTGTTCATCCAATGACACAAAAACACTTATTGGATGCACATGATTGGTTAGAAATTTTAATTGGACAAGATTAAGTTTAGGGAGGACGAAAATGACCTAAATGTTCATCCAATGACACAAAAACACCTATTGGATGCACAAGATTGGTTAGAAACCCTAATTGGACAAGCATAAGCCTAGGGAGGACGAAAATGACCTAATTGTTCATCCAATGACACAAAAACACCTAATGGATGCACAAGATTGGTTAGAAACCCTAATTGGACAAGATTAAGTTTAGGGAGGACGAAAATGATGTAAATGTTCATCCAATGACACAAAACACCTATTAGATGCACAAGATTGGTTAAAAACCCTAATTGGACAAGAATTAGCCTAGGGAGGAAGAAAATGACCTAAATGTTCATCCAATGACACAAAAACACCTATTGGATGCACAAGATTGGTTAGAAACCCTAATTGGACAAGCATAAGCCTAGGGAGGACGAAAATGACCTAATTGTTCATCCAATGACCGAAAAACACCAATTGGATGCACAAGATTGGTTAGAAACCCTAATTGGACAAGAATTAGCCTAGGGAGGACGAAAATGACTTAAATGTTCATCCAATGACACAAAAACACCTATTGGATGCACAAGATTGGTTAGAAACCCTAATTGGACAAGAATTAGCCTAGGGAGGACGAAAATGACCTAATTGTTCATCCAATGACACAAAAACACCAATTGGATGCACAAGATTGGTTAGAAACCCTAATTGGACAAGAATTAGCCTAGGGAGGACGAAAATGACATAATTGTTCATCCAATGACACAAAAACACCTATTTCATTCACAAGATTGGTTAGAAACCCTAATTGGACAAGAATTAGCCTAGGGAGGACGAAAATGATCTAATTGTTCGTCCAATGACACAAAAACACCAATTGGATGCACAAGATTGGTTAGAAACCCTAATTGGACAAGAATAAGCCTAGGGAGGACGAAAATGACCTAATTGTTCATCCAATGACACAAAACACCTATTGGATGCACAAGATTGGTTAAAAACCCTAATTGGACATGAATTAGCCTAGGGAGGATGGAAATAACCTAATTGTTCATCCAAAGACACAAAAACACCTATTGGATGCACAAGATTGGTTAAAAACCCTAATTGGACAAGTTTAAGTGTTGGGAGGACGAAAATGACCTAAATGTTCATCCAATGACACAAAACAACTATTGGATGCACAAGATTGGTTAAAAACCCTAATTGGACAAGAATTAGCCTAGGGAGGACGAAAATGACCTAATTGTTCATCCAATAACACAAAAACACCTATTGGATGCACAAGATTGGTTAGAAACCCTAATTAGACAAGCATAAGCCTAGGGAGGACGAAAATGACCTAAATGTTAATCCAATGACACAAAAACACCTATTGGATGCACAAGATTGGTTAGAAACCCTAATTGGACAAGCATTAGCCTAGGTAGGACGAAAATGGCCTAATTGTTCATCAAATGACACAAAACACCTAGGGATGCACAAGATTGGTTAAAAACCCTAATTGGACAAGAATTAAGTTTAGGGAGGACGAAAATGACCTAAATGTTCATCGAATGACACAACACACCTATTGGATGCACAAGATTGGTAAAAAACACTAATTGGACAAGAATTAGCCTAGGGAGGACGAAAATGACCTAATTGTTCATCCAATGACAGAAAAACACCTATTGGATGCACAAGATTGGTTAGAAACCCTAATTGGACAAGAATTAGCCTAGGGAGGACGAAAATGACCTAATTGTTCATCCAATGACACAAAAAACCTATTGGATGCACAAGATTGGTTAGAAACGCTAATTGGACAAGATTAAGTTTAGGGAGGATGAAAATGACCTAATTATTCATCCAATGACACAAAACACCTATTGGATGCACAAGATTGGTTAAAAACCCTAATTGGACAAGATTAAGTTTAGGGAGGGCGAAAATGATGTAAATGTTCATCCAATGACACAAAACACCTATTAGATGCACAAGATTGGTTAAAAACCCTAATTGGACAAGAATTAGCCTAGGGAGGACGAAAATGACCTAAATGTTCATCCAATGACACAAAAACACCTATTGGATGCACAAGATTGGTTAGAAACCCTAATTGGACAAGCATAAGCCTAGGGAGGACGAAAATGACCTAATTGTTCATCCAATGACAGAAAAACACCTATTGGATGCACAAGATTGGTTAGAAACCCTAATTGGACAAGAAATAGCCTAGGGAGGACGAAAATGACTTAAATGTTCATCCAATGACACAAAAACACCTATTGGATGCACAAGATTGGTTAGAAACCCTAATTGGACAAGAATTAGCCTAGGGAGGACGAAAATGACCTAATTGTTCATCCAATGACACAAAAAACCTATTGGATGCACAAGATTGGTTAGAAACGCTAATTGGACAAGATTAAGTTTAGGGAGGATGAAAATGACCTAATTATTCATCCAATGACACAAAACACCTATTGGATGCACAAGATTGGTTAGAAACCCTAATTGGACAAGCATAAGCCTAGGGAGGACGAAAATGACCTAATTGTTCATCCAATGACAGAAAAACACCTATTGGATGCACAAGATTGGTTAGAAACCCTAATTGGACAAGAATTAGCCTAGGGAGGACGAAAATGACTTAAATGTTCATCCAATGACACAAAAACACCTATTGGTTGCACAAGATTGGTTAGAAACGCTAATTGGACAAGATTAAGTTTAGGGAGGATGAAAATGACCTAATTGTTCATCCAACGACAGAAAACACCTATTGGATGCACAAGATTGGTTAAAAACCCTAATTGGACAAGAATTAGCCTAGGGAGGACGAAAATGATGTAAATGTTCATCCAATGACACAAAACACCTATGGATGCACAAGATTGGTTAAAAACCCTAATTGGACAAGAATTAGCCTAGGGAGGACGAAAATGACCTAAATGTTCATCCAATGACACAAAAACACCTATTGGATGCACAAGATTGGTTAGAAACCCTAATTGGACAAGCATAAGCCTAGGGAGGACGAAAATGACCTAATTGTTCATCCATTGACAGAAAAACACCTATTGGATGCACAAGATTGGTTAGAAACCCTAATTTGACAAGCATAAGCCTAGGGAGGACGAAAATGACCTAATTGTTCATTCAATGACACAAAAACACCTATTGGATGCACAAGATTGGTTAGAAACCCTAATTGGACAAGATTAAGTTTAGGGAGGACGAAAATGATGTAAATGTTCATCCAATGACACAAAACACCTATTAGATGCACAAGATTGGTTAAAAACCCTAATTGGACAAGAATTAGCCTAGGGAGGACGAAAATGACCTAAATGTTTATCCAATGACACAAAAACACCTATTGGATGCACAAGATTGGTTAGAAACCCTAATTGGACAAGCATAAGCCTAAGGAGGACGAAAATGACCTAATTGTTCATCCATTGACAGAAAAACACCTATTGGATGCACAAGATTGGTTAGAAACCCTAATTGGACAAGCATAAGCCTAGGGAGGACGAAAATGACCTAATTGTTCATCCAATGATAGAAAAACACCTATTGGATGCACAAGATTGGTTAGAAACGCTAATTGGACAAAATTAAGTTTAGGGAGGATGAAAATGACCTAATTATTCATCCAATGACACAAAACACCTATTGGATGCACAAGATTGGTTAAAAACCCTAATTGGACAAGATTAAGTTTAGGGAGGACGAAAATGACCTAATTGTTCATCCAACGACAGAAAACACCTATTGGATGCACAAGATTGGTTAGAAACCCTAATTTGACAAGCATAAGCCTAGGGAGGACGAAAATGACCTAATTGTTCATTCAATGACACAAAAACACCTATTGGATGCACAAGATTGGTTAGAAACCCTAATTGGACAAGATTAAGTTTAGGGAGGACGAAAATGATGTAAATGTTCATCCAATGACACAAAACACCTATTAGATGCACACAATTGGTTAAAAACCCTAATTGGACAAGAATTAGCCTAGGGAGGACGAAAATGACCTAAATGTTCATCCAATGACACAAAAACACCTATTGGATGCACAAGATTGGTTAGAAACCCTAATTGGACAAGCATAAGCCTAGGGAGGACGAAAATGACCTAATTGTTCATCTTATGACAGAAAAACACCTATTGGATGCACAAGATTGGTTAGAAACCCTAATTGGACAAGAATTAGCCTAGGGAGGACGAAAATGACTTAAATGTTCATCCAATGACACAAAAACACCTATTGGATGCACAAGATTGGTTAGAAACCCTAATTGGACAAGAATAAGCCTAGGGAGGACGAAAATGACCTAATTGTTCATCCAATGACACAAAAACACCTATTGGATGCACAAGATTGGTTAGAAACGCTAATTGGACAAGATTAAGTTTAGGGAGGATGAAAATGACCTAATTATTCATCCAATGACACAAAACACCTATTGGATGCACAAGATTGGTTAAAAACCCTAATTGGACAAGAATTAGCCTAGGGAGGACGAAAATGACCTAAATGTTCATCCAATGACACAAAAACACCTATTGGAGGCACAAGATTGGTGAAAAACCCTAATTGGACAAGAATAAGCCTAGGGAGAACGAAAATGACCTAAATTTTCATCCATTGACACAAAACACCTATTGGATGCACAACATTGGTTAAAAACCCTAATTGGACAAGAATTAGCCTAGGGAGGACGAAAATGACCTAATTGTTCATCCAATGACACAAAAAAACCTATTGGATGCACATGATTGGTTAGAAACCCTAATTGGACAAGATTAAGTGTAGGGAGGACGAAAATGACCTAAATGTTCATCCAATGACACAAAACACCTATTGGATGCACAAGATTGGTTAAAAAACCTAATTGGACAAGATTAAGTGTTGGGAGGACGGAAATGACCTAAATGTTGATCCAACGACACAAACACAACTATTGGATGCACAAGATTGGTTAAAAACCCTAATTGGATAAGAATTAGCCTAGGGAGGACGAAAAAGACCTAAGTGTTAATCCAATGACACAAAACTCCTATTGGTTGCACAAGATTGTATAGAAACCCTAATTGGATAAGATAAAGTGTAGGGAGGACGAAAATGACCTAAATGTTCATCCAATGACACAAAACACTTATCGGATGCACAAGATTGGTTAAAAACCCTAATTAGAAGAGATTAAGTGTAGGGATGACGAAAATGACCTAAATATTCGTCCAATGACACAAAACACCTATTGGATGCACAAGATTGGTTAAAAACCCTAATTGGACAAGATTAAGTGTAGGGAGGACGAAAATGACCTAAATGTTCATCCAATGACACAAAACACCTATTGGATGCACAAGATTGGTTAAAAACCCTAATTGGACAAGAATTATCATAGGGAGGACGAAAATGACCTAATTGTTCATCCAATGTCACAAAAACACCAATTGGATGCACAAGATTGGTTAGAAACCCTAATTGAACAAGATTAAGTGTAGGGAGGACGAAAATGACCTAAATGTTCATCCAATGACACAAAACACCTATTGGATGCACAAGATTGGTTAAAAACCCTAATTGGACAAGAATTAGCCTAGGGAGGACGAAAATGACCTAATTATTCATCCAATGACACAAAACACCTATTGGATGCACAAGATTGGTTAAAAACCCTAATTGGACAAGAATTAGCCTAGGGAGGACGAAAATGACCTAATTGTTCATCCAATGACACAAAAACACCTATTGGATGCACAAGATTGGTTAGAAACGCTAATTGGACAAGATTAAGTTTAGGGAGGATAAAAATGACCTAATTATTCATCCAATGACACAAAACACCTATTGGATGCACAAGATTGGTTAAAAACCCTAACTGGACAAGAATTAGCCTAGGGAGGACGAAAATGATGTAAATGTTCATCCAATGACACAAAACACCTATGGATGCACAAGATTGGTTAAAAACCCTAATTGGACAAGAATTAGCCTAGGGAGGACGAAAATGACCTAAATGTTCATCCAATGACACAAAAACATCTATTGGATGCACAAGATTGGTTAGAAACCCTAATTGAACAAGCATAAGCCTAGGGAGGACGAAAATGACCTAATTGTTCATCCAATGATACAAAAACACCTATTGGATGCACAAGATTGGTTAGAAACCCTAATTGGACAAGAATTAGCCTAGGGAGGACGAAAATGACTTAAATGTTCATCCAATGACACAAAAACACCTATTGGATGCACAAGATTGGTTAGAAACCCTAATTGGACAAGAATTAGCCTAGGGAGGACGAAAATGACCTAATTGTTCATCCCATGACACAAAAAACCTATTGGATGCACAAGATTGGTTAGAAACGCTAATTGGACAAGATTAAGTTTAGGGAGGATGAAAATGACCTAATTATTCATCCAATGACACAAAACACCTATTGGATGCACAAGATTGGTTAAAAACCCTAATTGGACAAGATTAAGTTTAGGGAGGACGAAAATGACCTAATTGTTCATCCAACGACAGAAAACACCTATTGGATGCACAAGATTGGTTAGAAACCCTAATTTGACAAGCATAAGCCTAGGGAGGACGAAAATGACCTAAATGTTCATCCAATGACACAAAAACATCTATTGGATGCACAAGATTGGTTAGAAACCCTAATTGGACAAGCATAAGCCTAGGGAGGACGAAAATGACCTAATTGTTCATCCAATGATACAAAAACACCTATTGGATGCACAAGATTGGTTAGAAACCCTAATTGGACAAGAATTAGCCTAGGGAGGACGAAAATGACTTAAATGTTCATCCAATGACACAAAAACACCTATTGGATGCACAAGATTGGTTAGAAACCCTAATTGGACAAGAATTAGCCTAGGGAGGACGAAAATGACCTAATTGTTCATCCAATGACACAAAAAACCTATTGGATGCACAAGATTGGTTAGAAACGCTAATTGGACAAGATTAAGTTTAGGGAGGATGAAAATGACCTAATTATTCATCCAATGACACAAAACACCTATTGGATGCACAAGATTGGTTAAAAACCCTAATTTGACAAGATTAAGTTTAGGGAGGACGAAAATGACCTAATTGTTCATCCAACGACAGAAAACACCTATTGGATGCACAAGATTGGTTAGAAACCCTAATTTGACAAGCATAAGCCTAGGGAGGACGAAAATGACCTAATTGTTCATTCAATGACACAAAAACACCTATTGGATGCACAAGATTGGTTAGAAACCCTAATTGGACAAGATTAAGTTTAGGGAGGACGAAAATGATGTAAATGTTCATCCAATGTCACAAAACACCTATTAGATGCACAAGATTGGTTTAAAACCCTAATTGGACAAGAATTAGCCTAGGGAGGACGAAAATGACCTAAATGTTCATCCAATGACACAAAAACACCTATTGGATGCACAAGATTGGTTAGAAACCCTAATTGGACAAGCATAAGCCTAGGGAGGACGAAAATGACCTAATTGTTCATCCAATGATAGAAAAACACCTATTGGATGCACAAGATTGGTTAGAAACGCTAATTGGACAAAATTAAGTTTAGGGAGGATGAAAATGACCTAATTATTCATCCAATGACACAAAACACCTATTGGATGCACAAGATTGGTTAAAAACCCTAATTGGACAAGATTAAGTTTAGGGAGGACGAAAATGACCTAATTGTTCATCCAACGACAGAAAACACCTATTGGATGCACAAGATTGGTTAGAAACCCTAATTTGACAAGCATAAGCCTAGGGAGGACGAAAATGACCTAATTGTTCATCCAATGACACAAAAACACCTATTGGATGCACAAGATTTGTTAGAAACCCTAATTGGACAAGAATTAGCCTAGGGAGGACGAAAATGACCTAATTGTTCATCCAATGACACAAAAACACCTATTGGATGCACAAGATTGGTTAGAAACCCTAATTGGACAAGATTAAGTTTAAGGAGGACGCAAATGACGTAAATGTTCATGCAATGACACAAAACACCTATTGGATGCAGAAGATTGGTTAAAAACCCTAATTGGACAAGATTAAGTTTAGGGAGGACGAAAATGACCTAAATCTTCATCCAATGACACAAAAAACCTATTGGATGCACAAGATTGGTTAAAAACCCTAATTACACAAGAATAAGCCTAGCGAGGACGAAAATGACCTAACTGTTCATCCAATGAGACAAAACACCTATTGGATGCACAAGATTGGTTAGAAACCCTAATTGGACAAGAATTAGCCTAGGGAGGACGAAAATGACCTAATTGTTCATCCAATGACACAAAAACACCTATTGGATGCACAAGATTGGTTAGAAACGCTAATTGGACAAGATTAAGTTTAGGGAGGATGAAAATGACCTAATTATTCATCCAATGACACAAAACACCTATTGGATGCACAAGATTGGTTAAAAACCCTAATTGGACAAGATTAAGTTTAGGGAGGACGAAAATGATGTAAATAATCATCCAATGACACAAAACACCTATTAGATGCACAAGATTGGTTAAAAACCCGAATTTGACAAGAATTAGCCTAGGGAGGACGAAAATGACCTAAATGTTCATCCAATGACACAAAAACACCTATTGGATGCACAAGATTGGTTAGAAACCCTAATTGGACAAGCATAAGCCTAGGGAGGACGAAAATGACCTAATTGTTCATCCAATGACAGAAAAACACCTATTGGATGCACAAGATTGGTTAGAAACCCTAATTGGACAAGAATTATCCTAGGGAGGACGAAAATGACCTAATTGTTCATCCAATGACACAAAAACACCTATTGGATGCACAAGATTGGTTAGGAACCCTAATTGGACAAGAATTAGCCTAGGGAGGACGAAAATGACCTAATTGTTCATCCAATGACACAAAAACACCTATTGGATGCACAAGATTGGTTAGAAACCCTAATTGGACAAGAATTAGCCTAGGGAGGACGAAAATGACCTAATTGTTCATCCAATGACACAAAAAACCTATTGGATGCACAAGATTGGTTAGAAACGCTAATTGGACAAGATTAAGTTTAGGGAGGATGAAAATGACCTAATTATTCATCCAATGACACAAAACACCTATTGGATGCACAAGATTGGTTAAAAACCCTAATTGGACAAGATTAAGTTTAGGGAGGACGAAAATGACCTAATTGTTCATCCAACGACAGAAAACACCTATTGGATGCACAAGATTGGTTAGAAACCCTAATTTGACAAGCATAAGCCTAGGGAGGACGAAAATGACCTAATTGTTCATTCAATGACACAAAAACACCTATTGGATGCACAACATTGGTTAGAAACCCTAATTGGACAAGATTAAGTTTAGGGAGGACGAAAATGATGTAAATGTTCATCCAATGACACAAAACACCTATTAGATGCACAAGATTGGTTAAAAACCCTAATTGGACAAGAATTAGCCTAGGGAGGACGAAAATGACCTAATTGTTCATCCAATGACACAAAAACACCTATCGGATGCACAAGATTGGTTAGAAACCCTAATTGAACAAGATTAAGTGTAGGGAGGACAAAAATGACCTAAATGTTCATCCAATGACACAAAACACCAATTGGTTGCACAAGATTGGTTAAAAACCCTAATTGGACAAGATTAAGTGTAGGGAGGACGAAAATGACCTAAATGTTCATCCAATGACACAAAACACCTATTGGATGCACAAGATTGGTTAAAAACCCTAATTGGACCAGAATTAGCCTAGGGAGGACGAAAATGACCTAATTGTTCATCCAATGACACAAAAACACCTATTGGATGCACAAGATTGGTTAGAAACCCTAATTGGACAAGAATTAGCCTAGGGAGGACGAAAATGACCTAATTATTCATCCAATGACACAAAACACCTATTGGATGAACGAGATTGGTTAAAAACCCTAATTGGACAGGATTAAGTTAAGGGAGGACGAAAATGACCTAAATGTTCATCCAATGACACAAAAACACCTATTGGATGCACAAGATTGGTTAAAAACCCTAATTGGACAAGAATAAGCCTAGGGAGGAAGAAAATGACCTACTTGTTCATCCAATGACACAAAACACCTATTGCATGCACAAGATTGGTTAGAAACCCTAATTGGACAAGAATTAGCCTAGGGAGGACGAAAATGACCTAATTATTCATCCAATGACACAAAACACCTATTGGATGAACGAGATTGGTTAAAAACCCTAATTGGACAGGATTAAGTTTAGGGAGGACGAAAATGACCTAAATGTTCATCCAATGACACAAAAACACCTATTGGATGCACAAGATTCGTTACAAAACTTAATTGGAAAAGATTAAGTTTAGCGAGGACGAAAATGACCTAAATGTTCATCCAATGACACAAAACACCTTTTGGATGCACAAGATTGGTTAAAAACCCTAATTGGACAAGAATAAGCCTAGGGAGGACGAAAATGACCTACTTGTTCATCCAATGACACAAAACACCTATTGCATGCACAAGATTGGTTAGAAACCCTAATTGGACAAGAATTAGCCTAGGGAGGACGAAAATGACCTAATTATTCATCCAATGACACAAAACACCTATTGGATGAACGAGATTGGTTAAAAACCCTAATTGGACAGGATTAAGTTTAGGGAGGACGAAAATGACCTAAATGTTCATCCAATGACACAAAAACACCTATTGGATGCACAAGATTGGTTAAAAACCCTAATTGGACAAGAATTAGCCTAGGGAGGACGAAAATGACCTAAATGTTCATCCAATGACACAAAACACCTATTGGATCCACAAGATTGGTTAAAAACCCTAATTGGACAAGATTAAGTGTAAGGAGGACGAAAATGACATAAATATTCATCCAATGACACAAAAACACCTATTGGATGCACAAGATTGGTTAAAAACCCTAATTGGACAAGAATTAGCCTAGGGAGGACGAAAATGACATAAATATTCATCCAATGACACAAAAGCACCTATTGGATGCACAAGATTGGTTAAAAACCCTAATTGGACAAGAATAAGCCTAGGGAGAATGAAAATGACCTAAATTTTCATCCATTGA
The DNA here is from genome assembly GCA_037974835.1 of Cicer judaicum. Classification (NCBI taxonomy): domain Eukaryota; kingdom Viridiplantae; phylum Streptophyta; class Magnoliopsida; order Fabales; family Fabaceae; genus Cicer; species Cicer judaicum. Next base: position 41,367 of record JBBPBS010000437.1, read on the forward strand.
CACAAAACATCTATTGGATGCACAAGATTGGTTAAAAACCCTAATTGGACAAGAATTAGCCTAGGGAGGACGAAAATGACCTAATTATTCATCCAATGACACAAAACACCTATTGGATGCACAAGATTGGTTAAAAACCCTAATTGGACAAGATTAAGTTTAGGGAGGACGAAAATGACCTAATTGTTCATCCAACGACAGAAAACACCTATTGGATGCACAAGATTGGTTAGAAACCCTAATTTGACAAGCATAAGCCTAGGGAGGACGAAAATGACCTAAATGTTAATCCAATGACACAAAAACACCTATTGGATGCACAAGATTGGTTAGAAACCCTAATTGGACAAGCATTAGCCTAGGTAGGACGAAAATGGCCTAATTGTTCATCAAATGACACAAAACACCTATGGATGCACAAGATTGGTTAAAAACCCTAATTGGACAAGAATTAGCCTAGGGAGGACGAAAATGACCTAATTATTCATCCAATGACACAAAACACCTATTGGATGCACAAGATTGGTTAAAAACCCTAATTGGACAAGATTAAGTTTAGGGAGGACGAAAATGACCTAATTGTTCATCCAACGACAGAAAACACCTATTGGATGCACAAGATTGGTTAGAAACCCTAATTTGACAAGCATAAGCCTAGGGAGGACGAAAATCACCTAAATGTTCATCCAATGACACAAAAACACCTATTGGATGCACAAGATTGGTTAGAAACCCTAATTGGACAAGAATTAGCCTAGGTAGGACGAAAAGGACCTAAATGTTCATCCAATGACACAAAACACCTATTGGATGCACAAGATTGGTTATAAACATAAATTGGACAAGAATTAGCCTAGGGAGGACGAAAATGACCTAATTGTTCATCCAATGACACAAAAACACCTATTGGATGCACAAGATTGGTTAGAAACCCTAATTGGACAAGAATTAGCCTAGGGAGGACGAAAATGACCTAATTATTCATCCAATGACAGAAAACACCTATTGGATGCACAAGATTGGTTAGAAACCCTAATTTGACAAGCATAAGCCTAGGGAGGACGAAAATGACCTAATTGTTCATCCAATGACACAAAAACACCTATTGGATGCACAAGATTGGTTAGAAACCCTAATTGGACAAGCATTAGCCTAGGTAGGACGAAAATGGCCTAATTGTTCATCAAATGACACAAAACACCTATGGATGCATAAGATTGGTTAAAAACCCTAATTGGACAAGAATTAGCCTAGGGAGGACGAAAATGACCTAATTATTCATCCAATGACACAAAACACCTATTGGATGCACAAGATTGGTTAAAAACCCTAATTGGACAAGATTAAGTTTAGGGAGGACGAAAATGACCTAATTGTTCATCCAACGACAGAAAACACCTATTGGATGCACAAGATTGGTTAGAAACCCTAATTTGACAAGCATAAGCCTAGGGAGGACGAAAATGACCTAATTGTTCATCCAATGACACAAAAACACCTATTGGATGCACAAGATTGGTTAGAAACCCTAATTGGACAAGAATTAGCCTAGGGAGGACGAAAATGACCTAATTGTTCATCCAATGACACAAAAACACTTATTGGATGCACATGATTGGTTAGAAACGCTAATTGGACAAGATTAAGTTTAGGGAGGATGAAAATGACCTAATTATTAATCCAATGACACAAAACACCTATTGGATGCACAAGATTGGTTAAAAACCCTAATTGGACAAGATTAAGTTTAGGAAGGACGAATATGATGTAAATGTTCATCCAATGACACAAAACACCTATTAGATGCACAAGATTGGTTAAAAACCCTAATTAGACAAGAATTAGCCTAGGGAGGACGAAAATGACCTAAATGTTCATCCAATGACACAAAAACACCTATTGGATGCACAAGATTGGTTAGAAACCCTAATTGGAAAAGCATAACCCTAGGGAGGACGAAAATGACCTAATTGTTCATCCAATGACACAAAACACCTATTGGATGCACAAGATTGGTTAGAAACCCTAATTTGACAAGCATAAGCCTAGGGAGGACGAAAGTGACCTAAATGTTAATCCAATGACACAAAAACACCTATTGGATGCACAAGATTGGTTAGAAACCCTAATTGGACAAGCATTAGCCTAGGTAGGACGAAAATGGCCTAATTGTTCATCAAATGACACAAAACACCTATGGATGCACAAGATTGGTTAAAAACCCTAATTGGACAAGAATTAGCCTAGGGAGGACGAAAATGACCTAATTATTCATCCAATGACACAAAACACCTATTGGATGCACAAGATTGGTTAAAAACCCTAATTGGACAAGATTAAGTTTAGGGAGGACGAAAATGACCTAATTGTTCATCCAACGACAGAAAACACCTATTGGATGCACAAGATTGGTTAGAAACCCTAATTTGACAAGCATAAGCCTAGGGAGGACGAAAATGACCTAATTGTTCATTCAATGACACAAAAACACCTATTGGATGCACAAGATTGGTTAGAAACCCTAATTGGACAAGATTAAGTTTAGGGAGGACGAAAATGATGTAAATGTTCATCCAATGACACAAAACACCTATTAGATGCACACAATTGGTTAAAAACCCTAATTGGACAAGAATTAGCCTAGGGAGGACGAAAATGACCTAAATGTTCATCCAATGACACAAAAACACCTATTGGATGCACAAGATTGGTTAGAAACCCTAATTGGACAAGCATAAGCCTAGGGAGGACGAAAATCACCTAATTGTTCATCCATTGACAGAAAAACACCTATTGGATGCACAAGATTGGTTAGAAACCCTAATTGGACAAGCATAAGCCTAGGGAGGACGAAAATGACCTAATTGTTCATCCAATGATAGAAAAACACCTATTGGATGCACAAGATTGGTTAGAAACGCTAATTGGACAAAATTAAGTTTAGGGAGGATGAAAATGACCTAATTATTCATCCAATGACACAAAACACCTATTGGATGCACAAGATTGGTTAAAAACCCTAATTGGACAAGATTAAGTTTAGGGAGGACGAAAATGACCTAATTGTTCATCCAACGACAGAAAACACCTATTGGATGCACAAGATTGGTTAGAAACCCTAATTTGACAAGCATAACCCTAGGGAGGACAAAAATGACCTAATTGTTCATCCAATGACACAAAACACCTATTGGATGCACAAGATTGGTTAAAAACCCTAATTGGACAAGAATTAGCCTAGGGAGGACGAAAATGACCTAATTGTTCATCCAATGACACAAAAACACCTATTGGATGCACATGATTGGTTAGAAACCCTAATTTGACAAGCATAACCCTAGGGAGGACAAAAATGACCTAATTGTTCATCCAATGACACAAAAACACCTATTGGATGCACAAGATTGGTTAGAAACCCTAATTGGACAAGAATTAGCCTAGGGAGGACGAAAATGACCTAATTGTTCATCCAATGACACAAAAACACTTATTGGATGCACATGATTGGTTAGAAATTTTAATTGGACAAGATTAAGTTTAGGGAGGACGAAAATGACCTAAATGTTCATCCAATGACACAAAAACACCTATTGGATGCACAAGATTGGTTAGAAACCCTAATTGGACAAGCATAAGCCTAGGGAGGACGAAAATGACCTAATTGTTCATCCAATGACAGAAAAACACCTATTGGATGCACAAGTTTGATTAGAAACCCTAATTGGACAAGAATTAGCCTAGGGAGGACGAAAATGACTTAAATGTTCATCCAATGACACAAAAACACCTATTGGATGCACAAGATTGGTTAGAAACCCTAATTGGACAAGCATTAGCCTAGGTAGGACGAAAATGGCCTAATTGTTCATCCAATGACACAAAAAACCTATTGGATGCACAAGATTGGTTAGAAACGCTAATTGGACAAGATTAAGTTTAGGGAGGATGAAAATGACCTAATTATTCATCCAATGACACAAAACACCTATTGGATGCACAAGATTGGTTAAAAACCCTAATTGGACAAGATTAAGTTTAGGGAGGACGAAAATGACCTAATTGTTCATCCAACGACAGAAAACACCTATTGGATGCACAAGATTGGTTAGAAACCCTAATTTGACAAGCATAAGCCTAGGGAGGACGAAAATGACCTAATTGTTCATTCAATGACACAAAAACACCTATTGGATGCACAACATTGGTTAGAAACCCTAATTGGACAAGATTAAGTTTAGGGAGGACGAAAATGATGTAAATGTTCATCCAATGACACAAAACACCTATTAGATGCACAAGATTGGTTAAAAACCCTAATTGGACAAGAATTAGCCTAGGGAGGACGAAAATGACCTAAATGTTCATCCAATGACACAAAAACACCTATTGGATGCACAAGATTGGTTAGAAACCCTAATTGGACAAGAATTAGCCTAGGGAGGACGAAAATGACCTAATTGTTCATCCAATGACACAAAAACACCTATTGGATGCACAAGATTGGTTAGAAACGCTAATTGGACAAGATTAAGTTTAGGGAGGATGAAAATGACCTAATTATTCATCCAATGACACAAAACACCTATTGGATGCACAAGATTGGTTAAAAACCCTAATTGGACAAGATTAAGTTTAGGGAGGACGAAAATGATGTAAATAATCATCCAATGACACAAAACACCTATTAGATGCACAAGATTGGTTAAAAACCCGAATTTGACAAGAATTAGCCTAGGGAGGACGAAAATGACCTAAATGTTCATCCAATGACACAAAAACACCTATTGGATGCACAAGATTGGTTAGAAACCCTAATTGGACAAGCATAAGCCTAGGGAGGACGAAAATGACCTAATTGTTCATCCAATGACAGAAAAACACCTATTGGATGCACAAGATTGGTTAGAAACCCTAATTGGACAAGAATTATCCTAGGGAGGACGAAAATGACCTAATTGTTCATCCAATGACACAAAAACACCTATTGGATGCACAAGATTGGTTAGAAACCCTAATTGGACAAGATTAAGTGTACGGAGGACGAAAATGACCTAAATGTTCATCCAATGACACAAAACACCTATTGGATGCACAAGATTGGTTAGAAACCCTAATTGGACAAGAATTAGGTTAGGGAGGACGAAAATGATCTAACTGTTCATCCAATGACACAAAAACACCTATTGGATGCACAAGATTGGTTAGAAACCCTAATTTGACAAGAATTAGCCTAGGGAGGACGAAAATGACCTAATTGTTCATCCAATGACACAAAAACACCTATTGGATGCACAAGATTGGTTAGAAACCCTAATTGGACAAGCATAAGCCTAGGGAGGACGAAAATGACCTAATTGTTCATCCAATGACAGAAAAACACCTATTGGATGCACAAGATTGGTTAGAAACCCTAATTGGACAAGAATTAGCCTAGGGAGGACGAAAATGACTTAAATGTTCATCCAATGACACAAAAACACCTATTGGATGCACAAGATTGGTTAAAAACCCTAATTGGACAAAAATTAGCCTAGGGAGGACGAAAATGACCTAATTGTTCATCCAATGACACAAAAAACCTATTGGATGCACAAGATTGGTTAGAAACCCTAATTGGACAAGATTAAGTTTAGGGAGGACGAAAATGACCTAATTGTTCATCCAACGACAGAAAACACCTATTGGATGCACAAGATTGGTTAGAAACCCTAATTTGACAAGCATAAGCCTAGGGAGGACGAAAATGACCTAATTGTTCATCCAATGACACAAAAACACCTATTGGATGCACAAGATTGGTTAGAAACCATAATTGGACAAGAATTAGCCTAGGGAGGACGAAAATGACCTAATTGTTCATCCAATGACACAAAAACACTTATTGGATGCACATGATTGGTTAGAAATTTTAATTGGACAAGATTAAGTTTAGGGAGGATGAAAATGACCTAATTATTAATCCAATGACACAAAACACCTATTGGATGCACAAGATTGGTTAAAAACCCTAATTGGACAAGATTAAGTTTAGGGAGGACGAATATGATGTAAATGTTCATCCAATGACACAAAACACCTATTAGATGCACAAGATTGGTTAAAAACCCTAATTAGACAAGAATTAGCCTAGGGAGGACGAAAATGACCTAAATGTTCATCCAATGACACAAAAACACCTATTGGATGCACAAGATTGGTTAGAAACGCTAATTGGAAAAGCATAACCCTAGGGAGGACGAAAATGACCTAATTGTTCATCCAATGACACAAAACACCTATTGGATGCACAAGATTGGTTAGAAACCCTAATTTGACAAGCATAAGCCTAGGGAGGACGAAAGTGACCTAAATGTTAATCCAATGACACAAAAACACCTATTGGATGCACAAGATTGGTTAGAAACCCTAATTGGACAAGCATTAGCCTAGGTAGGACGAAAATGGCCTAATTGTTCATCAAATGACACAAAACACCTATGGATGCACAAGATTGGTTAAAAACCCTAATTGGACAAGAATTAGCCTAGGGAGGACGAAAATGACCTAATTATTCATCCAATGACACAAAACACCTATTGGATGCACAAGATTGGTTAAAAACCCTAATTGGACAAGATTAAGTTTAGGGAGGACGAAAATGACCTAATTGTTCATCCAACGACAGAAAACACCTATTGGATGCACAAGATTGGTTAGAAACCCTAATTTGACAAGCATAAGCCTAGGGAGGACGAAA
>JBBPBS010000437.1:48112-153600 GCA_037974835.1 Cicer judaicum
AGGACGAATATGATGTAAATGTTCATCCAATGACACAAAACACCTATTAGATGCACAAGATTGGTTAAAAACCCTAATTAGACAAGAATTAGCCTAGGGAGGACGAAAATGACCTAAATGTTCATCCAATGACACAAAAACACCTATTGGATGCACAAGATTGGTTAGAAACGCTAATTGGAAAAGCATAACCCTAGGGAGGACGAAAATGACCTAATTGTTCATCCAATGACACAAAACACCTATTGGATGCACAAGATTGGTTAGAAACCCTAATTTGACAAGCATAAGCCTAGGGAGGACGAAAATGACCTAAATGTTAATCCAATGACACAAAAACACCTATTGGATGCACAAGATTGGTTAGAAACCCTAATTGGACAAGCATTAGCCTAGGTAGGACGAAAATGGCCTAATTGTTCATCAAATGACACAAAACACCTATGGATGCACAAGATTGGTTAAAAACCCTAATTAGACAAGAATTTGCCTAGGGAGGACGAAAATGACCTAATTATTCATCCAATGACACAAAACACCTATTGGATGCACAAGATTGGTTAAAAACCCTAATTGGACAAGATTAAGTTTAGGGAGGACGAAAATGACCTAATTGTTCATCCAACGACAGAAAACACCTATTGGATGCACAAGATTGGTTAGAAACCCTAATTTGACAAGCATAAGCCTAGGGAGGACGAAAATGACCTAATTGTTCATCCAATTTCACAAAAACACCTATTGGATGCACAAGATTGGTTAGAAACCCTAATTGGACAAGAATTAGCCTAGGGAGGACGAAAATGACCTTATTGTTCATCCAATGACACAAAAACACCTATTGGATGCACATGATTGGTTAGAAACGCTAATTGGACAAGATTAAGTTTAGGGAGGATGAAACTGACCTAATTATTAATCCAATGACACAAAACACCTATTGGATGCACAAGATTGGTTAAAAACCCTAATTGGACAAGATTAAGTTTAGGGAGGACGAATATGATGTAAATGTTCATCCAATGACAGAAAACACCTATTGGATGCACAAGATTGGTTAGAAACCCTAATTGGACAAGATTAAGTTTAGAGAGGACGAAAATGATGTAAATGTTCATCCAATGACACAAAACACCTATTAGATGCACAAGATTGGTTAAAAACCCTAATTGGACAAGAATTAGCCTAGGGAGGACGAAAATGACCTAAATGTTCATCCAATGACACAAAAACAACTATTGGATGCACAAGATTGGTTAGAAACCCTAATTGGACAAGCATAAGCCTAGGGAGGACGAAAATGACCTAATCGTTCATCCAATGACAGAAAAACACCAATTGGATGCACAAGATTGGTTAGAAACCCTAATTGGACAAGACTAAGTTTAGGGAGGATGAAAATGACCTAAATGTTCATCAAATGACACAAAACACCTATTCGATGCACAAGCTTGGTTAAAAACCCTAATTGAACAAGAATTAGCCTAGGGAGGACGAAAATGACCTAATTGTTCATCCAATGACACAAAAACACCTATTGGATGCTGAAGAATGGTTAGAAACCCTAATTGGACAAGCATTAGCCTAGGTAGGACGAAAATGTTCTAATTGTTCATCAAATGACACAAAACACCTATGGATGCACAAGATTGGTTAAAAACCCTAATTGGACAAGAATTAGCCTAGGGAGGACGAAAATGACCTAATTGTTCATCCAATTACACAAAACACCTATTGGATGCACAAGATTGGTTAAAAACCCTAATTGGACAAGATTAAGTTTAGGGAGGACGTAAATGACCTAATTGTTCATCCAACGACAGAAAACACCTATTGGATGCACAAGATTGGTTAGAAACCCTAATTGGACAAGATTAAGTTTAGGGAGGACGTAAATGACCTAATTGTTCATCCAACGACAGAAAACACCTATTGGATGCACAAGATTGGTTAGAAACCCTAATTTGACAAGCATAAGCCTAGGGAGGACGAAAATGACCTAATTGTTCATCCAATGACACAAAAACACCTATTGGATGCACAAGATTGGTTAGAAACCCTAATTGGACAAGATTAAGTTTAGGGAGGACGAAAATGATGTAAATGTTCATCCAATGACACAAAACACCTATTAGATGCACAAGATTGGTTAAAAACCCTAATTGGAGAAGAATTAGCCTAGGGAGGACGAAAATGACCTAAATGTTCATCCAATGACACAAAAACACCTATTGGATGCACAAGATTGGTTAGAAACCCTAATTTGACAAGCATAAGCCTAGGGAGGACGAAAATGACCTAATTGTTCATCCAATGACAGAAAAACACCTATTGGATGCACAAGATTGGTTAGAAACCCTAATTGGACAAGAATTAGCCTAGGGAGGACGAAAATGACCTAATTGTTCATCCAATGACACAAAACACCTATTGGATGCACAAGATTGGTTAGAAACCCTAATTGGACAAGATTAAGTTTAGGGAGGACGAAAATGACCTAATTGTTCATCCAATGACACAAAACACCTATTGGATGCACAAGCTTGGTTAAAAATCCTAATTGGACAAGATTAAGTGTAGGGAGGACGAAAATGACCTAAATGTTCATCGAATGACACAACACACCTATTGGATGCACAAGATTGGTAAAAAACACTAATTGGACAAGAATTAGCCTAGGGAGGACGAAAATGACCTAATTGTTCATCCAATGACACAAAAACACCTATTGGATGCACAAGATTGGTTAGAAACCCTAATTGGACAAGATTAAGTTTAGGGAGGGCGAAAATGACATAAATGTTCATCCAATGACACAAAAACAACTATTGGATGCACAAGATTGGTTAGAAACCCTAATTGGAAATGAATTAGCCTAGGGAGGACGAAAATGACCTAATTGTTCATCCAATGACACAAAACTCCTATTGGATGCACAAGATTGGTTAGAAACCCTAATTGGACAAGAATTAGCCTAGGGAGGACGAAAATGACCTAATTGTTCATCCAATGACACAAAAACACCTATTGGATGCACAAGATTGGTTAGAAACGCTAATTGGACAAGATTAAGTTTAGGGAGGATGAAAATGACCTAATTATTCATCCAATGACACAAAACACCTATTGGATGCACAAGATTGGTTAAAAACCCTAATTGGACAAGATTAAGTTTAGGGAGGACGAAAATGATGTAAATAATCATCCAATGACACAAAACACCTATTAGATGCACAAGATTGGTTAAAAACCCGAATTTGACAAGAATTAGCCTAGGGAGGACGAAAATGACCTAAATGTTCATCCAATGACACAAAAACACCTATTGGATGCACAAGATTGGTTAGAAACCCTAATTGGACAAGCATAAGCCTAGGGAGGACGAAAATGACCTAATTGTTCATCCAATGACAGAAAAACACCTATTGGATGCACAAGATTGGTTAGAAACCCTAATTGGACAAGAATTATCCTAGGGAGGACGAAAATGACCTAATTGTTCATCCAATGACACAAAAACACCTATTGGATGCACAAGATTGGTTAGAAACTCAAATTGGACAAGATTAAATTTAGGGAGGACGAAAATGACATAAATGTTCATCCAATGACACAAAAACCACAACTGGATGCACAAGATTGGTTAGAAACCCTAATTGTTGTAGGGAGGACGAAAATGACCTAAATGTTCATCCCATGACACAAAACACCTATTGGATGTAGAAGATTGGTTACAAACCCTAATTAGACAAGAATTAGGCTAGGGAGGACGAAAATGATCTTATTGTTCATCCAATGACACAAAAACACCTATTGGATGCACAAGATTGGTTAGAAACCCTAATTGGACAAGATTAAGTTTAGGCAGAACGAACATGACCTAAATGTTCATCTAATGACACAAAAACACCTATTGGATGCACAAGATTGGTTAAAAACCCTAATTGGACAAGATTAAGTGTAGGGAGGACGAAAATGACCTAAATGTTCATCCAATGACACAAAACACCTATTGGATGCACAAGATTGGTTAGAAACCCTAATTGGACAAGAATAAGCCTAGGGAGGACGAAAATGACCTAATTGTTCATCCAATGACACAAAACACCTATTGGATGCACAAGATTGGTTTAAAACCCTAATTGGACAAGAATAAGCCTAGGGAGGACTAAAATGACCTACTTGTTCATCCAATGACACAAAACACCTATTGGATGCACAAGATTGGTTAGAAACCCTAATTGGACAAGAATTAGCCTAGGGAGGACGAAAATGACCTAATTATTCATCAAATGACACAAAAACACCTATTGGATACACAAGATTGGTTAGAAACCGTCATTAGACAAGTTTAAGTTTAGGGAGGACGAAAAAGACCTAAATGTTCATCCAATGACACAAATTGGTTAGAAGCACTAATTGGAGAAGAATAAGCCTAAGGAGGACGAAAATGACCTAATTGTTCATGCAATGACACAAAACACCTATTGGATGCACAAGATTGGTTAGAAACCCTAATTGGACAAGAATAAGCATAGGGAGGACGAAAATGACCTAATTGTTCATGCAATGACACAAAACACCTATTGGATGCACATGATTGGTTAGAAACCCTAATTGGACAAGAATAAGCCTAGGGAGGACGAAAATGACCTAATTGTTCATCCAATGACACAAAACACCTATTGGATGCACAAGATTGGTTAAAAACCCTAATTGGACAAGATTAAGTGTAGGGAGGACGATTATGACCTAAATATTCTTCCAATGACACAAAAACACCTATTGGATGCACAAGATTGGTTAGAAACCCTAATTGGACAAGTATAAGCCTAGGGAGGACGAAAATGACCTAATTGTTCATCCAATGACACAAAACACCTATTAGATGCACAAGATTGGTTAAAAACCCTAATTGGACAAGAATTAGCCTAGGGAGGACGAAAATGACCTAAATGTTCATCCAATGACACAAAAACACCTATTGGATGCACAAGATTGGTTAGAAACCCTAATTGGACAAGATTAAGTTTAGGGAGGACGAAAATGACGTAAATGTTCATCCAATGACACAAAACACCTATTAGATGCACATGATTGGTTAAAAACCCTAATTGGACAAGAATTAGCCTTGGGAGGACGAAAATGACCTAATTGTTCATCCAATAACACAAAAACACCTATTGGATGCAGAAGATTGGTTAGAAACCCTAATTGGACAAGATTAAGTTTAGAGAGGACGAAAATGACCTAATTGTTCATCCAATGACACAAAACACCTATTGGATGCACAAGATTGGTTAGAAACCCTAATTTGACAAGCATAAGCCTAGGGAGGACGAAAATGACCTAAGTGTTAATTCAATGACACAAAAACACCTATTGGATGCACAAGATTGGTTAGAAACCCTAATTGGACAAGAATTAGCCTAGGTAGGACGAAAAGGACCTAAATGTTCATCCAATGACACAAAACTCCTATTGGATGCACAAGATTGGTTAAAAACTTAATTGGACAAGAATTAGCCTAGGGAGAACGAAAATGACCTAATTGTTCATCCAATGACAGAAAAACACCTATTGGATGCACAAGATTGGTTAGAAACCCTAATTGGACAAGAATTAGCCTAGGGAGGACGAAAATGACTTAAATGTTCATCCAATGACACAAAAACACCTATTGGATGCACAAGATTGGTTAGAAACCCTAATTGGACAAGAATTAGCCTAGGGAGGACGAAAATGACCTAATTGTTCATCCAATGACACAAAAACACCTATTGGATGCACAAGATTGGTTAGAAACGCTAATTGGACAAGATTAAGTTTAGGGAGGATGAAAATGACCTAATTATTCATCCAATGACACAAAACACCTATTGGATGCACAAGATTGGTTAAAAACCCTAATTGGACAAGAATTAGCCTAGGGAGGACGAAAATGACCTAATTGTTCATCCAATGACACAAAAACACCTATTGGATGCACAAGATTGGTTAGAAACCCTAATTGGACAAGCATAAGCCTATGGAGGATGAAAATGACCTAAATGTTCATTCAATGACACAAAAACACCTATTGGATGCACAAGATTGGTTAAAAATCCTAATTGGACAAGATTAAGTGTAGGGAGGACGAAAATGACATAAATATTCGTCCAATGACACAAAAACAACTATTGGATACACAAGATTGGTTAAAAATCCTAATTGGACAAGATTAAGTGTAGGGAGGACGAAAATGACCTAAATGTTCATCCAATGACACAAAACACCTATTGGATGCACAAGATTGGTTAAAAACCCTAATTGGACAAGAATTAGCCTAGGGAGGACGAAAATGACCTAATTATTCATCCAATGACACAAAACACCTATTGGATGCACAAGATTGGTTAAAAACCCTAATTGGACAAGATTAAGTTTAGGGAGGACGAAAATGACCTAATTGTTCATCCAACGAAAGAAAACACCTATTGGATGCACAAGATTGGTTAGAAACCCTAATTTGACAAGCATAAGCCTAGGGAGGACGAAAATGACCTAATTGTTCATCCAATGACACAAAAACACCTATTGGATGCACAAGATTGGTTAGAAACCCTAATTGGACAAGAATTAGCCTAGGGAGGACGAAAATGACCTAATTATTCATCCAATGACACAAAACACCTATTGGATGCACAAGATTGGTTAAAAACCCTAATTGGACAAGATTAAGTTTAGGGAGGACGAAAATGATCTATTTGTTCATCCAACGACAGAAAACACCTATTGGATGCACAAGATTGGTTAGAAACCCTAATTTGACAAGCATAAGCCTAGGGAGGACGAAAATGACCTAATTATTCATCCAATGACACAAAAACACCTATTGGATGCACAAGATTGGTTAGAAACCCTAATTGGACAAGATTAAGTTTAGAGAGGACGAAAATGATGTAAATGTTCATCCAATGACACAAAACACCTATTAGATGCACAAGATTGGTTAAAAACCCTAATTGGACAAGAATTAGCCTAGGGAGGACGAAAATGACCTAAATGTTCATCCAATGACACAAAAACAACTATTGGATGCACAAGATTGGTTAGAAACCCTAATTGGACAAGCATAAGCCTAGGGAGGACGGAAATGACCTAATCGTTCATCCAATGACAGAAAAACACCAATTGGATGCACAAGATTGGTTAGAAACCCTAATTGGACAAGGCTAAGTTTAGGGAGGATGAAAATGACCTAAATGTTCATCAAATGACACAAAACACCTATTCGATGCACAAGCTTGGTTAAAAACCCTAATTGAACAAGAATTAGCCTAGGGAGGACGAAAATGACCTAATTGTTCATCCAATGACACAAAAATACCTATTGGATGCTGAAGAATGGTTAGAAACCCTAATTGGACAAGCATTAGCCTAGGTAGGACGAAAATGTTCTAATTGTTCATCAAATGACACAAAACACCTATGGATGCACAACATTGGTTAAAAACCCTAATTGGACAAGAATTAGCCTAGGGAGGACGAAAATGACCTAATTGTTCATCCAATTACACAAAACACCTATTGGATGCACAAGATTGGTTAAAAACCCTAATTGGACAAGATTAAGTTTAGGGAGGACGTAAATGACCTAATTGTTCATCCAACGACAGAAAACACCTATTGGATGCACAAGATTGGTTAGAAACCCTAATTGGACAAGATTAAGTTTAGGGAGGACGTAAATGACCTAATTGTTCATCCAACGACAGAAAACACCTATTGGATGCACAAGATTGGTTAGAAACCCTAATTTGACAAGCATAAGCCTAGGGAGGACGAAAATGACCTAATTGTTCATCCAATGACACAAAAACACCTATTGGATGCACAAGATTGGTTAGAAACCCTAATTGGACAAGATTAAGTTTAGGGAGGACGAAAATGATGTAAATGTTCATCCAATGACACAAAACACCTATTAGATGCACAAGATTGGTTAAAAACCCTAATTGGAGAAGAATTAGCCTAGGGAGGACGAAAATGACCTAAATGTTCATCCAATGACACAAAAACACCTATTGGATGCACAAGATTGGTTAGAAACCCTAATTTGACAAGCATAAGCCTAGGGAGGACGAAAATGACCTAATTGTTCATCCAATGACAGAAAAACACCTATTGGATGCACAAGATTGGTTAGAAACCCTAATTGGACAAGAATTAGCCTAGGGAGGACGAAAATGACCTAATTGTTCATCCAATGACACAAAACACCTATTGGATGCACAAGATTGGTTAGAAACCCTAATTTGACAAGCATAAGCCTAGGGAGGACGAAAATGACCTAAATGTTAATCCAATGACACAAAAACACCTATTGGATGCACAAGATTGGTTAGAAACCCTAATTGGACAAGCATTAGCCTAGGTAGGACGAAAATGGCCTAATTGTTCATCAAATGACACAAAACACCTATGGATGCACAAGATTGGTTAAAAACCCTAATTGGACAAGAATTAGCCTAGGGAGGACGAAAATGACCTAATTATTCATCCAATGACACAAAACACCTATTGGATGCACAAGATTGGTTAAAAACCCTAATTGGACAAGATTAAGTTTAGGGAGGACGAAAATGACCTAATTGTTCATCCAACGACAGAAAACACCTATTGGATGCACAAGATTGGTTAGAAACCCTAATTTGACAAGCATAAGCCTAGGGAGGACGAAAATGACCTAATTGTGCATGCAATGACACAAAAACACCTATTGGATGCACAAGATTGGTTAGAAACCCTAATTGGACAAGAATTAGCCTAGGGAGGACGAAAATGACCTAATTGTTCATCCAATGACACAAAAAACCTATTGGATGCACAAGATTGGTTAGAAACGCTAATTGGACAAGATTAAGTTTAGGGAGGATGAAAATGACCTAATTATTCATCCAATGACACAAAACACCTATTGGATGCACAAGATTGGTTAGAAACCCTAATTGGACAAGCATAAGCCTAGGGAGGACGAAAATGACCTAATTGTTCATCCAATGACAGAAAAACACCTATTGGATGCACAAGATTGGTTAGAAACCCTAATTGGACAAGAATTAGCCTAGGGAGGACGAAAATGACTTAAATGTTCATCCAATGACACAAAAACACCTATTGGTTGCACAAGATTGGTTAGAAACGCTAATTGGACAAGATTAAGTTTAGGGAGGATGAAAATGACCTAATTGTTCATCCAACGACAGAAAACACCTATTGGATGCACAAGATTGGTTAAAAACCCTAATTGGACAAGAATTAGCCTAGGGAGGACGAAAATGATGTAAATGTTCATCCAATGACACAAAACACCTATGGATGCACAAGATTGGTTAAAAACCCTAATTGGACAAGAATTAGCCTAGGGAGGACGAAAATGACCTAAATGTTCATCCAATGACACAAAAACACCTATTGGATGCACAAGATTGGTTAGAAACCCTAATTGGACAAGCATAAGACTAGGGAGGACGAAAATGACCTAATTGTTCATCCATTGACAGTAAAACACCTATTGGATGCACAAGATTGGTTAGAAAGCCTAATTGGACAAGAATTAGCCTAGGGAGGACGAAAATGACTTAAATGTTCATCCAATGACACAAAAAACCTATTGGATGCACAAGATTGGTTAGAAACGCTAATTGGACAAGATTAAGTTTAGGGAGGATGAAAATGACCTAATTATTCATCCAATGACACAAAACACCTATTGGATGCACAAGATTGGTTAAAAACCCTAATTGGACAAGATTAAGTTTAGGGAGGACGAAAATGACCTAATTGTTCATCCAACGACAGAAAACACCTATTGGATGCACAAGATTGGTTAGAAACCCTAATTTGACAAGCATAAGCCTAGGGAGGACCAAAATGACCTAATTGTTCATCGAATGACACAAAAACACCTATTGGATGCACAAGATTGGTTAGAAACCCTAATTGGACAAGAATTAGCCTAGGGAGGACGAAAATGACCTAATTGTTCATCCAATGACACAAAAACACCTATTGGATGCACAAGATTGGTTAGAAACCCTAATTGGACAAGCATAAGCCTAGGGAGGACGAAAATGACCTAATTGTTCATCCAATGACAGAAAAACACCTATTGGATGCACAAGTTTGATTAGAAACCCTAATTGGACAAGAATTAGCCTAGGGAGGACGAAAATGACTTAAATGTTCATCCAATGACACAAAAACACCTATTGGATGCACAAGATTGGTTAGAAACCCTAATTGGACAAGAATTAGCCTAGGGAGGACGAAAATGACCTAATTGTTCATCCAATGACACAAAAAACCTATTGGATGCACAAGATTGGTTAAAAACCCTAATTGGACAAGAATTAGCCTAGGGAGGACGAAAATGACCTAATTGTTCATCCAATGACACAAAACACCTATTGGATGCACAAGATTGGTTAAAAACCCTAATTGGACAAGATTAAGCGTAGGGAGGACGAAAATGACCTAAATGTTCATCCAATGACACAAAACACCTATTGGATGCACAAGATTGGTTAAAAACCCTAATTGGATAAGAATTAGCCTAAGGAGGACGAAAATGACCTAAATGTTCATCCAATGACACAAAACACCTATTGGATGCACAAGATTGGTTAAAAACCCTAATTGGACAAGAATTAGCCTAGACAGAACGAAAATGACCTAATTGTTCATCCAATGACACAAAAACACCTATCGGATGCACAAGATTGGTTAGAAACCCTAATTGAACAAGATTAAGTTTAGGGAGGACGAAAATGACCTAAATGTTCATCCAATGACACAAAACACCTATTGGATGCACAAGATTGGTTAAAAACCCTAATTGGATAAGAATTAGCCTAAGGAGGACGAAAATGACCTAAATGTTCATCCAATGACACAAAACACCTATTGGATGCACAAGATTGGTTAAAAACCCTAATTGGATAAGAATTAGCCTAAGGAGGACGAAAATGACCTAAATGTTCATCCAATGACACAAAACACCTATTGGATGCACAAGATTGGTTAAAAACCCTAATTGGACAAGAATTATCATAGGGAGGACGAAAATGACCTAATTGTTCATCCAATGACACAAAAACACCTATCGGATGCACAGGATTGGTTAGAAACCCTAATTGAACAAGATTAAGTGTAGGGAGGACGAAAATGACCTAAATGTTCATCCAATGACACAAAACACCTATTGGATGCACAAGATTGGTTAAAAACCCTAATTGGATAAGAATTAGCCTAAGGAGGACGAAAATGACCTAAATGTTCATCCAATGACACAAAACACCTATTGGATGCACAAGATTGGTTAAAAACCCTAATTGGACAAGAATTATCATAGGGAGGAGGAAAATGACCTAATTGTTCATCCAATGACACAAAAACACCAATTGGATGCACAAGATTAGTTAGAAACCCTAATTGGAAAAGATAAAGTGTAGGGAGGACGAAAATGACCTAAATGTTCATCCAATGACACAAAACACCTATTGGATGCACAAGATTGGTTAAAAACCCTAATTGGATAAGAATTAGCCTAAGGAGGACGAAAATGACCTAAATGTTCATCCAATGACATAAAACACCTATTGGATGCACAAGATTGGTTAAAAACCCTAATTGGACAAGATTAAGTTTAGGGAGGACGAAAATGACCTAAATGTTCATCCAATGACACAAAACACCTATTGGATGCACAAGATTGGTTAAAAACCCTAATTGGATAAGAATTAGCCTAAGGAGGACGAAAATGACCTAAATGTTCATCCAATGACACAAAACACCTATTGGATACACAAGATTGGTTAAAAACCCTAACTGGACAAGAATTATCATAGGGAGTACCAAAATGACCTAATTGTTCATCCTATGACACAAAAACACCTGTCGGATGCACAAGATTGGTCAGAAACCCTAATTGAACAAGATTAAGTGTAGGGAGGACGAAAATGACCTAAATGTTCATCCAATGACACAAAACACCTATTGGATGCACAAGATTGCTTAGAAACCCTAATTGGACAAGAATTATCATAGGGAGGACGAAAATGACCTAATTGTTCATCCAATGACACAAAAACACCAATTGGAAGCACAAGATTGGTTAGAAACCCTAATTGGACAAGATAAAGTGTATGAAGGACGAAAATGACCTAAGTGTTCATCCAATGACACAAAACACCTATTGGATGCACAAGATTGGTTAAAAACCCTAATTGGACAAGAATTAGCCTAGGGAGGACGAAAATGACCTAATTGTTCATCCAATGACACAAAAACACCTATCGGATGCACAAGATTGGTTAGAAACCCTAATTGAACAAGATTAAGTTTAGGGAGGACGAAAATGACCTAAATGTTCATCCAATTACACAAAACACCTAATGGTTGCACAAGATTGGTTAAAAACCCTAATTGGATAAGAATTAACCTAAGGAGGACGAAAATGACCTAAATGTTCATCCAATGACACAAAACACCTATTGGATGCACAAGATTGGTTAAAAACCCTAATTGGATAAGAATTAGCCTAAGGAGGACGAAAATGACCTAAATGTTCATCCAATGACACAAAACACCTATTGGATGCACAAGATTGGTTAAAAACCCTAATTGGACAAGAATTATCATAGGGAGGACCAAAATGACCTAATTGTTCATCGAATGACACAAGAACACCAATTGGATGCACAAGATTGGTTAAAAACCCTAATTGGACAAGATTAAGTTTAGGGAGGACGAAAATGACCTAAATGTTCATCCAATGACACAAAACACCTATTGGATGCACAAGATTGGTTAAAAACCCTAATTGGACAAGAATAAGCCTAAGGAGGACGAAAATGACCTACTTGTTCATCCAATGACACAAAACACCTATTGGATGCACAAGATTGGTTAGAAACCCTAATTGGACAAGTATTAGCCTAGGGAGGAAGAAAATGACCTAATTGTTCATCCAATGACACAAAAACACCTATTGGATGCACAAGATTGGTTAGAAACCCTAATTGGACAAGATTAAGTTTAGGGAGGACGAAAATGACCTAATTGTTCATCCAACGACAGAAAACACCTATTGGATGCACAAGATTGGTTAGAAACCCTAATTTGACAAGCATAAGCCTAGGGAGGACGAAAATCACCTAAATGTTCATCCAATGACACAAAAACACCTATTGGATGCACAAGATTGGTTAGAAACCCTAATTGGACAAGAATTAGCCTAGGTAGGACGAAAAGGACCTAAATGTTCATCCAATGACACAAAACACCTATTGGATGCACAAGATTGGTTATAAACATAAATTGGACAAGAATTAGCCTAGGGAGGACGAAAATGACCTAATTGTTCATCCAATGACACAAAAACACCTATTGGATGCACAAGATTGGTTAGAAACCCTAATTGGACAAGAATTAGCCTAGGGAGGACGAAAATGACCTAATTGTTCATCCAATGACACAAAAAACCTATTGGATGCACAAGATTGGTTAGAAACGCTAATTGGACAAGATTAAGTTTAGGGAGGATGAAAATGACCTAATTATTCATCCAATGACACAAAACACCTATTGGATGCACAAGATTGGTTAAAAACCCTAATTGGACAAGATTAAGTTTAGGGAGGACGAAAATGAGGTAAATGTTCATCCAATGACACAAAACACCTATTAGATGCACAAGATTGGTTAAAAACCCTAATTGGACAAGAATTAGCCTAGGGAGGACGAAAATGACCTAAACGTTCATCCAATTACACAAAATACCTATTGGATGCACAAGATTTGGTTAAAAACCCTAATTGGACAAGAATTAGCCTAGGGAGGACGAAAATGACCTAATTGTTCATCCAATGACACAAAAAACCTATTGGATGCACAAGATTGGTTAGAAATGCTAATTGGACAAGATTAAGTTTAGGGAGGATGAAAATGACCTAATTATTCATCCAATGACAGAAAAACACCTATTGGATGCACAAGATTGGTTAGAAACCCTAATTGGACAAGAATTAGCCTAGGCAAGACGAAAATGACTTAAATGTTCATCCAATGACACAAAAACACCTATTGGATGCACAAGATTGGTTAGAAACCCTAATTGGACAAGAATTAGCCTAGGGAGGACGAAAATGACCTAATTGTTCATCCAATTACACAAAATACCTATTGGATGCACAAGATTGGTTAAAAACCCTAATTGGACAAGAATTAGCCTAGGGAGGACGAAAATGACCTAATTGTTCATCCAATGACACAAAAAACCTATTGGATGCACAAGATTGGTTAGAAATGCTAATTGGACAAGATTAAGTTTAGGGAGGATGAAAATGACCTAATTATTCATCCAATGACACAAAACACCTATTGGATGCACAAGATTGGTTAAAATACCTAATTGGACAAGATTAAGTTTAGGGAGGACGAAAATGATGTAAATGTTCATCCAATGACACAAAACACCTATTAGATGCACAAGATTGGTTAAAAACCCTAATTGGACAAGAATTTGCCTAGGGAGGACGAAAATGACCTAAATGTTCATCCAATGACACAAAAACACCTATTGAATGCACAAGATTGGTTAGAAACCCTAATTGGACAAGCATAAGCCTAGGGAGGACGAAAATGACCTAATTGTTCATCCAATGACAGAAAAACACCTATTGGATGCACAAGATTGGTTAGAAACCCTAATTGGACAAGAATTAGCCTAGGGAGGACGAAAATGACTTAAATGTTCATCCAATGACACAAAAACACCTATTGGATGCACAAGATTGGTTAGAAACCCTAATTGGACAAGAATAAGCCTAGGGAGGACGAAAATGACCTAATTGTTCATCCAATGACACAAAAACACCTATTGGATGCACAAGATTGGTTAGAAACGCTAATTGGACAAGATTAAGTTTAGGGAGGATGAAAATGACCTAATTATTAATCCAATGACACAAAACACCTATTGGATGCACAAGATTGGTTAAAAACCCTAATTGGACAAGATTAAGTTTAGGGAGGACGAAAATGATGTAAATGTTCATCCAATGACACAAAACACCTATTAGATGCACAAGATTGGTTAAAAACCCTAATTGGACAAGAATTAGCCTAGGGAGGACGAAAATGACTTAAATGTTCATCCAATGACACAAAAACCCCTATTGGATGCACAAGATTGGTTAGAAACCCTAATTGGACAAGAATTAGCCTAGGGAGGACGAAAATGACCTAATTGTTCATCCAATGACACAAAAACACCTATTGGATGCACATGATTGGTTAGAAACGCTAATTGGACAAGATTAAGTTTAGGAAGGATGAAAATGACCTAATTATTAATCCAATGACACAAAACACCTATTGGATGCACAAGATTGGTTAAAAACCCTAATTGGACAAGATTAAGTTTAGGGAGGACGAAAATGATGTAAATGTTCATCCAATGACACAAAACACCTATTAGATGCACAAGATTGGTTAAAAACCCTAATTGGAAAAGAATTAGCCTAGGGAGGACGAAAATGACCTAAATGTTCATCCAATGACACAAAAACACCTATTGGATGCACAAGATTGGTTAAAAACCCTAATTGGACAAGAATTAGCCTAGGGAGGACGAAAATGACCTAAATGTTCATCCAATGACACAAAAACACCTATTGGATGCACAAGATTGGTTAGAAACCCTAATTGGACAAGATTAAGTGTAGGGAGGTCGAAAATGACATAAAGTTCATCCAATGACACAAACACATCTATTGGATGCACAAGATTGGTTAAAAATCCTAATTGGACAAGAATAAGCCTAGGGAGGACAAAAATGACCTAAATGTTCATCCAATGACACAAAAACACCTAATGCATGCACAAGATTAGTTAAAAACCCTAATTGGACAAGATTAAGTGTAGGGAGGACGAAAATCACCTAAATGTTCATCCAATGACACAAAACACGTATTGGATGCATAAGATTGGTTAAAAACCCTAATTGGATAAGAATTAGCCTAGGTATGACGTAAATGACATAAATGTTCATCCAATGACACAAAAAAACCTAATGGATGTACAAGAATGGTTAAAAACACTAATTGGACTACATTAAGTGTAGGGAGGACGAAAATGACCTAAATGTTCATCCAATGACACAAAACACCTATTGGATACACAAGATTGGTTAAAAACCCTAATTGGACAAGAATTAGCCTAGGGAGGAAGAAAATCACTTAATTGTTCATCCAATGACACAAACACACCTATTGGATGCACAAGATTGGTTAGAAACCCTAATTGGACAAGAATAAGCCTAGGGAGGTCGAAAATGACCTAATTGTTCATCCAATGACACAAACACAACTATTGGATGCACAAGATTGGTTAGAAACCCTAATTGGACAAGCATAAGCCTAGGGAGGATGAAAATGAGCTAAATGTTCATCCAATGACACAAAACACCTATTGGATGCACAAGATTGGTTAAAAACCCTAATTGGACAAGATTAAGGGTAGGGAGGACGAAAATGACCTAAATGTTCATCCAATGACACAAAACACCTATTGGATGCACAAGATTGGTTAAAAACCCTAATTGGACAAGAATTATCATAGGGAGGACGAAAATGACCTAATTGTTCATCCAATGACACAACACATCTATTGAATGAACAAGATTGGTTAAAAACCCTAATTGGACAAGATTAAGTGTAGGGAGGACGAAAATGACCTAAATGTTCATCCAATGACACAAAAACACCTATCGGATGCACAAGATTGGTTAGAAACCCTAATTGAAAAAGATAAACTGTAGGGAGGACGAAAATGACCTAAATGTTCATCCAATGACACAAAACACCTATTGGATGCACAAGATTGGTTAAAAACCGTAATTAGATAAGATTAAGTTTAGGGAGGACGAAAATGACCTAAATATTCATCCAATGACACAACACACCTATTGAATGAACAAGATTGGTTAAAAACCCTAATTGGACAAGATTAAGTGTAGGGAGGACGAAAATGACCTAAATGTTCATCCAATGACACAAAAACACCTATCGGATGCACAAGATTGGTTAGAAACCCTAATTGAACAAGATTAAGTGTAGGGAGGACGAAAATGACCTAAATGTTCATCCAATGACACAAAACACCTATTGGATGCACAAGATTGGTTAAAAACCCTAATTGGATAAGAATTAGCCTAAGGAGGACGAAAATGACCTAAATGTTCATCCAATGACACAAAACACCTATTGGATGCACAAGATTGGTTAAAAACCCTAATTGGACAAGAATTAGCCTAGACAGAACGAAAATGACCTAATTGTTCATCCAATGACACAAAAACACCTATCGGATGCACAAGATTGGTTAGAAACCCTAATTGAACAAGATTAAGTTTAGGGAGGACGAAAATGACCTAAATGTTCATCCAATGACACAAAACACCTATTGGATGCACAAGATTGGTTAAAAACCCTAATTGGATAAGAATTAGCCTAAGGAGGACGAAAATGACCTAAATGTTCATCCAATGACACAAAACACCTATTGGATGCACAAGATTGGTTAAAAACCCTAATTGGATAAGAATTAGCCTAAGGAGGACGAAAATGACCTAAATGTTCATCCAATGACACAAAACACCTATTGGATGCACAAGATTGGTTAAAAACTCTAATTGGACAAGATTAAGTTTAGGGAGGACGAAAATGACCTAAATGTTCATCCAATGACACAAAACACCTATTGGATGCACAAGATTGGTTAAAAACCCTAATTGGATAAGAATTAGCCTAAGGAGGACGAAAATGACCTAAATGTTCATCCAATGAAACAAAACACCTATTGGATGCACAAGATTGGTTAAAAACCTTAATTGGATAAGTATTAGCCTAAAGAAGACGAAAATGACCTAAATGTTCATCCAATGACACAAAACACCTATTGGATGCACAAGATTGGTTAAAAACCCTAATTGGACAAGATTAAGTTTAGGGAAGACGAAAATGACCTAAATATTCATCCAATGACACAACACACCTATTGAATGAACAAGATTGGTTAAAAACCCTAATTGGACAAGGTTAAGTGTAGGGAGGACGAAAATGACCTAAATGTTTATCCAATGACACAAAAACACCTATCGGATGCACAAGATTGGTTAGAAACCCTAATTGAACAAGATTAAGTGTAGGGAGTACGAAAATGACCTAAATGTTCATCCAATGACACAAAACACCTATTGGATGCACAAGATTGGTTAAAAACCGTAATTGGATAAGATTAAGTTTAGGGAGGACGAAAATGACATAAATATTCATCCAATGACACAACACACCTATTGAATGAACAAGATTGGTTAAAAACCCTAATTGGACAAGATTAAGTGTAGGGAGGACGAAAATGACCTAAATGTTCATCCAATGACACAAAACACCTATTGGATGCACAAGATTGGTTAAAAACCCTAATTGGATAAGAATTAGCCTAAGGAGGACGAAAATGACCTAAATGTTCATCCAATGACACAACACACCTATTGGATGCACAAGATTGGTTAAAAACCCTAATTGGACAAGAATTATCATAGGGAGGATGAAAATGACCTAATTGTTCATCCAATGACACAAAAACACCAATTGGATGCACAAGATTGGTTAGAAACCCTAATTGGAAAAGATAAAGTGTAGGGAGGACGAAAATGACCTAAAATGTTCATCCAATGACACAAAACACCTATTGGATGCACAAGATTGGTTAAAAACCCTAATTGGACAAGAATTAGCCTAGGGAGGACGAAAATGACCTAA
The DNA here is from genome assembly GCA_037974835.1 of Cicer judaicum. Lineage (NCBI taxonomy): Eukaryota > Viridiplantae > Streptophyta > Magnoliopsida > Fabales > Fabaceae > Cicer > Cicer judaicum. The sequence continues at coordinate 66,982 of JBBPBS010000437.1, forward strand.
TTGTTCATCCAATGACACAAAAACACCTGTCGGATGCACAAGATTGGTCAGAAACCTAATTGAACAAGATTAAGTGTAGGGAGGACGAAAATGACCTAAATGTTCATCCAATGACACAAAACACCTATTGGATGCACAAGATTGGTTAAAAACCCTAATTGGACAAGAATTAGCCTAGGGAGGACGAAAATAACCTAAATGTTCATCCAATGACACAAAAACACCTATTGGATGCACAAGATTGGTTAGAAACCCTAATTGAACAAGCATAAGCCTAGGGAGGACGAAAATGACCTAATTGTTCATCCAATGACAGAAAAACACCTATTGGATGCACAAGATTGGTTAGAAACCCTAATTGGACAAGAATTAGCCTAGGGAGGACGAAAATGACTTAAATGTTCATCCAATGACACAAAAACACCTATTGGATGCACAAGATTGGTTACAAACCCTAATTGGACAAGAATTAGCCTAGGGAGGACGAAAATAACCTAATTGTTCATCCAATGACACAAAAAACCTATTGGATGCACAAGATTGGTTAGAAACGCTAATTGGACAAGATTAAGTTTAGGGAGGATGAAAATGACCTAATTATTCATCCAATGACACAAAACACCTATTGGATGCACAAGATTGGTTAAAAACCCTAATTGGACAAGATTAAGTTTAGGGAGGACGAAAATGACCTAATTGTTCATCCAACGACAGAAAACACCTATTGGATGCACAAGATTGGTTAGAAACCCTAATTTGACAAGCATAAGCCTAGGGAGGACGAAAATGACCTAATTGTTCATTCAATGACACAAAAACACCTATTGGATGCACAACATTGGTTAGAAACCCTAATTGGACAAGATTAAGTTTAGGGAGGACGAAAATGATGTAAATGTTCATCCAATGACACAAAACACCTATTAGATGCACAAGATTGGTTAAAAACCCTAATTGGACAAGAATTAGCCTAGGGAGGACGAAAATGACCTAAATGTTCATCCAATGACACAAAAACACCTATTGGATGCACAAGATTGGTTAGAAACCCTAATTGGACAAGCATAAGCCTAGGGAGGACGAAAATGACCTAAATGTTAATTCAATGACACAAAAACACCTATTGGATGCACAAGATTGGTTAGAAACCCTAATTGGACAAGAATTAGCCTAGGGAGGACGAAAATGACTTAAATGTTCATCCAATGACACAAAAACACCTATTGGATGCACAAGATTGGTTAGAAACCCTAATTGGACAAGATTAAGTTTAGGGAGGACGAAAATGATGTAAATGTTCATCCAATGACACAAAACACCTATTAGATGCACAAGATTGGTTAAAAACCCTAATTGGAGAAGAATTAGCCTAGGGAGGACGAAAATGACCTAAATGTTCATCCAATGACACAAAAACACCTATTGGATGCACAAGATTGGTTAGAAACCCTAATTTGACAAGCATAAGCCTAGGGAGGACGAAAATGACCTAATTGTTCATCCAATGACAGAAAAACACCTATTGGATGCACAAGATTGGTTAGAAACCCTAATTGGACAAGAATTAGCCTAGGGAGGACGAAAATGACCTAATTGTTCATCCAATGACACAAAAACACCTATTGGATGCACAAGATTGGTTAGGAACCCTAATTGGACAAGAATTAGCCTAGGGAGGATGAAAATGACCTAATTATTCATCCAATGACACAAAACACCTATTGGATGCACAAGATTGGTTAAAAACCCTAATTGGACAAGATTAAGTTTAGGGAGGACGAAAATGATGTAAATAATCATCCAATGACACAAAACACCTATTAGATGCACAAGATTGGTTAAAAACCCGAATTTGACAAGAATTAGCCTAGGGAGGACGAAAATGACCTAAATGTTCATCCAATGACACAAAAACACCTATTGGATGCACAAGATTGGTTAGAAACCCTAATTGGACAAGCATAAGCCTAGGGAGGACGAAAATGACCTAATTGTTCATCCAATGACAGAAAAACACCTATTGGATGCACAAGATTGGTTAGAAACCCTAATTGGACAAGAATTATCCTAGGGAGGACGAAAATGACCTAATTGTTCATCCAATGACACTAAAACACCTATTGGATGCACAAGATTGGTTAGAAACCCTAATTGGACAAGAATAAGCCTAGGGAGGACGAAAATGACCTAATTGTTCATCCAATGACACAAAAACACCTATTGGATGCACAAGATTGGTTAGAAACGCTAATTGGACAAGATTAAGTTTAGGGAGGATGAAAATGACCTAATTATTAATCCAATGACACAAAACACCTATTGGATGCACAAGATTGGTTAAAAACCCTAATTGGACAAGATTAAGTTTAGGGAGGACGAAAATGATGTAAATGTTCATCCAATGACACAAAACACCTATTGGATGCACAAGATTGGTTAGAAACCCTAATTGGACAAGAATTAGCCTAGGGAGGACGAAAATGACCTAATTGTTCATCCAATGACACAAAAACACCTATTGGATGCACAAGATTGGTTAGAAACGCTAATTGGACAAGATTAAGTTTAGGGAGGATGAAAATGACCTAATTATTCATCCAATGACACAAAACACCTATTGGATGCACAAGATTGGTTAAAAACCCTAATTGGACAAGATTAAGTTTAGGGAGGACGAAAATGATGTAAATAATCATCCAATGACACAAAACACCTATTAGATGCACAAGATTGGTTAAAAACCCGAATTTGACAAGAATTAGCCTAGGGAGGACGAAAATGACCTAAATGTTCATCCAATGACACAAAAACACCTATTGGATGCACAAGATTGGTTAGAAACCCTAATTGGACAAGCATAAGCCTAGGGAGGACGAAAATGACCTAATTGTTCATCCAATGACAGAAAAACACCTATTGGATGCACAAGATTGGTTAGAAACCCTAATTGGACAAGAATTATCCTAGGGAGGACGAAAATGACCTAATTGTTCATCCAATGACACAAAAACACCTATTGGATGCACAAGATTGGTTAGAAACCCTAATTGGACAAGATTAAGTGTACGGAGGACGAAAATGACCTAAATGTTCATCCAATGACACAAAAACAACTATTGGATGCACAAGATTGGTTAGAAACCCTAATTGGACAAGATTAAGTGTACGGAGGATGAAAATGACCTAAATGCTCATCCAATGACACAAAAACACCTATTGGATGCACAAGATTGGTTAGAAACCCTAATTTGACAAGATTAAGTGTAGGGAGGACGAAAATGACCGAAATGTTCATCCAATGACACAAAAACAACTATTGGATGCACAAGATTGGTTAGAAACCCTAATTCGACAAGATTAAGTGTAGGGAGGACGAAAATGACCTAAATGTTCATCCAATGACACAAAACTCCTATTAGATGCACAAGATTGGTTAGAAACCCTAATTGGACAAGATTAAGTTTTGGGATGACAAAAATGACCTAAATGTTCATCCAATGACACATAAAACCTATTGGATGCACAAGATTGGTTAAAAACCCTAATTGCACAAGAATAAGCCTAGGGAGCACGAAAATGACCTAATTGTTCATCCAATGACACAAAAACACCTATTGGATCCACAAAATTGGTTAGAAACCCTAATTGGACAAGATTAAGTTTAGGTAGGACGAAAATGACCTAAATGTTCATCGAATGACACAAAACACCTATTGGATACACAAGATTGGTTAAAAATATTCTTCCAATAACACAAAAACACCTATTGGATGCACAAGATTGGTTAGAAACCCTAATTGGACAAGAATAAGGCTAGGGAGGACGAAAATGACCTAATTGTTCATCCAATGACACAAAACACCTATTGGATGCACAAGATTGGTTAGAAACCCTAATTGGACAAGATTAAGTGTAGGGAGGACGAAAATGTCCTAAATGTTCATCCAATGACACAAAACTCCTACTAGATGCACAAGATTGGTCAGAAACCCTAATTGGACAAGATTAAGTTTAGGGAGAACGAAAATGACATAAATGTTCATCCAATGACACAAAAACACCTATTGGATGCACAAGATTGGTTAGAAACCCTAATTGGACAAGAATTAGCCTAGGGAGGACGAAAATGACCTAATTGTTCATCCAATGACACAAAAACACCTATTGGATGCACATGATTGGTTAGAAACCCTAATTGGACAAGATTAAGTTTAGGGAGGACGAAAATGACGTAACTGTTCATCCAATGACACAAAAACACCTATTGGATGCACAACATTGGTTAAAAACCCTAATTGCACAAGATTTAGTGTAGGGAGGACGAAAATGACCTAAATGTTCATCCAATGACACAAAAAAACCTATTGGATGCACAAGATTGGTTAGAAAACCTAATTGGACAAGATTAAGTGTAGGGAGGACGAAAATGACCTAAATGTTCATCCAATGACACAAAACACCTATTGGATGCACAAGATGGGTTAAAAACCCTAATTGGACAAGAATTAGCCTAGGGAGGACGAAAATGACCTAATTGTTCATCCAATGACACAAAAACACCTATTGGATGCACAAGATTGGTTAGAAACCCTAATTGGACAAGATTAAGTTTAGGGAGAACGAAAATGAGCTAAATGTTCATCTAATGACACAAAAACACCTATTGGATGCACAAGATTGGTTAAAAACCCTAATTGGACAAGATTAAGTGTAGGGAGGACGAAAATGAGCTAAATGTTCATCCAATGACACAAACACCTATTGGATGCACAAGATTCGTTAAAACCCCTAATTGGACAAGAATTAGCCTAGGGAGGACGAAAATGACCTAATTATTCATCCAATGACACAAAAACACCTATTGGATGCACAAGATTTGTTAGAAAACCTAATTGGACAAGAATAAGATTAGGGAGGACGAAAATGACATAAATGTTCATGCAATGACACAAAACACCTATTGGATGCAAAAGATTGGTTAAAAACCCTAATTGGACAAGATTAAGTTTAGGGAGGATGAAAATGACCTAATTGTTCATCCAATGACACAAAAACACCTATTGGATGCACAAGATTGGTTAGAAACCCTAATTGGACAAGAATTAGCCTAGGGAGGACGAAAATGACCTAATTGTTCATCCAATGACACAAAAAACCTATTGGATGCACAAGATTGGTTAGAAACACTAATTGGACAAGATTAAGTTTAGGGAGGATGAAAATGACCTAATTATTCATCCAATGACACAAAACACCTATTGGATGCACAAGATTGGTTAAAAACCCTAATTGGACAAGATTAAGTTTAGGGAGGACGAAAATGACCTAATTGTTCATCCAACGACAAAAAACACCTATTGGATGCACAAGATTGGTTAGAAACCCTAATTTGACAAGCATAAGCCTAGGGAGGACGAAAATGACCTAATTGTTCATTCAATGACACAAAAACACCTATTGGATGCACAAGATTGGTTAGAAACCCTAATTGGACAAGAATTAGCCTAGGGAGGACGAAAATGACCTAATTGTTCATCCAATGACACAAAAACCCTATTGGATGCACAAGATTGGTTAGAAACGCTAATTGGACAAGATTAAGTTTAGGGAGGATGAAAATGACCTAATTATTCATCCAACGACACAAAACACCTATTGGATGCACAAGGTTGGTTAAAAACCCTAATTGGACAAGATTAAGTTTAGGGAGGACGAAAATGACCTAATTGTTCATCCAACGACAGAAAACACCTATTGGATGCACAAGATTGGTTAGAAACCCTAATTTGACAAGCATAAGCCTAGGGAGGACGAAAATGACCTAATTGTTCATTCAATGACACAAAAACACCTATTGGATGCACAAGATTGGTTAGAAACCCTAATTGGACAAGCATAAGCCTAGGGAGGACGAAAATGACCTAATTGTTCATCCAATGATAGAAAAACACCTATTGGATGCACAAGATTGGTTAGAAACGCTAATTGGACAAAATTAAGTTTAGGGAGGATGAAAATGACCTAATTATTCATCCAATGACACAAAACACCTATTGGATGCACAAGATTGGTTAAAAACCCTAATTGGACAAGATTAAGTTTAGGGAGGACGAAAATGACCTAATTGTTCATCCAACGACAGAAAACACCTATTGGATGCACAAGATTGGTTAGAAACCCTAATTTGACAAGCATAAGCCTAGGGAGGACGAAAATGACCTAATTGTTCATTCAATGACACAAAAACACCTATTGGATGCACAAGATTGGTTAGAAACCCTAATTGGACAAGATTAAGTTTAGGGAGGACGAAAATGATGTAAATGTTCATCCAATGACACAAAACACCTATTAGATGCACACAATTGGTTAAAAACCCTAATTGGACAAGAATTAGCCTAGGGAGGACGAAAATGACCTAAATGTTCATCCAATGACACAAAAACACCTATTGGATGCACAAGATTGGTTAGAAACCCTAATTGGACAAGCATAAGCCTAGGGAGGACGAAAATGACCTAATTGTTCATTCAATGACACAAAAACACCTATTGGATGCACAAGATTGGTTAGAAACCCTAATTGGACAAGATTAAGTTTAGGGAGGACGAAAATGATGTAAATGTTCATCCAATGACACAAAACACCTACTAGATGCACAAGATTGGTTAAAAACCCTAATTGGACAAGAATTAGCCTAGGGAGGACGAAAATGACCTAAATGTTCATCCAATGACACAAAAACACCTATTGGATGCACAAGATTGGTTAGAAACCCTAATTGGACAAGCATAAGACTAGGGAGGACGAAAATGACCTAATTGTTCATCCAATGACACAAAACACCTATTGGATGCACAAGATTGGTTAGAAACCCTAATTTGACAAGCATAAGCCTAGGGAGGACGAAAATGACCTAATTGTTCATCCAATTACACAAAATACCTATTGGATGCACAAGATTGATTAAAAACCCTAATTGGATGAGATTAAGTTTAGGGAGGATGAAAATGACCTAATTATTCATCCAATGACACAAAACACCTATTGGATGCACAAGATTGGTTAAAAACCCTAATTGGACAAGATTAAGTTTAGGGAGGACGAAAATGATGTAAATGTTCATCCAATGACACAAAAACACCTATTGGATGCACAAGATTGGTTAGAAACCCTAATTTGACAAGCATAAGCCTAGGGAGGACGAAAATGACTTAATTGTTCATCCAATTAAACAAAACACCTATAGGATGCACAACATTGGTTAGAAACCCTAATTGGACAAGATTAAGTTCAGGGAGGACGAAAATGACCTAATTGTTCATCCAACGACAGAAAACACCTATTGGATGCACAAGATTGGTTAGAAACCCTAATTTGACAAGCATAAGCCTAGGGAGGACGAAAATCACCTAAATGTTCATCCAATGACACAAAAACACCTATTGGATGCACAAGATTGGTTAGAAACCCTAATTGGACAAGAATTAGCCTAGGTAGGACGAAAAGGACCTAATTGTTCATCCAATGACACAAAAACACCTATTGGATGCACAAGATTGGTTAGAAACCCTAATTGGACAAGATTAAGTTTAGGGAGGACGAAAATGATGTAAATGTTCATCCAATGACTCAAAACACCTATCAGATGCACAAGATTGGTTAAAAACCCTAATTGGACAAGAATTAGCCTAGGGATGACGAAAATGACCTAAATGTTCATCCAATGACACAAAAACACCTATTGGATGCACAAGATTGGTTAGAAACCCTAATTGGACAAGCATAAGCCTAGGGAGGACGAAAATGACCTAATTGTTCATCCAATGACAGAAAAACACCTATTGGATGCACAAGATTGGTTAGAAACCCTAATTGGACAAGAATTAGCCTAGGGAGGACGAAAATGACTTAAATGTTCATCCAATGACACAAAAACACCTATTGGATGCACAAGATTGGTTAAAAACCCTAATTGGACAAAAATTAGCCTAGGGAGGACGAAAATGACCTAATTGTTCATCCAATGACACAAAAAACCTATTGGATGCACAAGATTGGTTAGAAACCCTAATTGGACAAGATTAAGTTTAGGGAGGACGAAAATGACCTAATTGTTCATCCAACGACAGAAAACACCTATTGGATGCACAAGATTGGTTAGAAACCCTAATTTGACAAGCATAAGCCTAGGGAGGACGAAAATGACCTAATTGTTCATCCAATGACACAAAAACACCTATTGGATGCACAAGATTGGTTAGAAACCCTAATTGGACAAGATTAAGTTTAGGGAGGACGAAAATGATGTAAATGTTCATCCAATGACACAAAACACCTATTAGATGCACAAGATTGGTTAAAAACCCTAATTGGACAAGAATTAGCCTAGGGAGGACGAAAATGACCTAAATGTTCATCCAATGACACAAAAACACCTATTTGATGCACAAGATTGGTTAGAAACCCTAATTGGACAAGCATAAGCCTAGGGAGGACGAAAATGACCTAATTGTTCATCCAATGATAGAAAAACACCTATTGGATGCACAAGATTGGTTAGAAACCCTAATTGGACATGAATTAGCCTAGGGAGGACGAAAATGACTTAAATGTTCATCCAATGACACAAAAACACCTATTGGATGCACAAGATTGGTTAAAAACCCTAATTGGACAAGAATTAGCCTAGGGAGGACGAAAATGATGTAAATGTTCATCCAATGACACAAAACACCTATGGATGCACAAGATTGGTTAAAAACCCTAATTGGACAAGAATTAGCCTAGGGAGGACGAAAATGACCTAATTGTTCATCCAATGACACAAAAACACCTATTGGATGCACAAGATTGGTTAGAAACCCTAATTGGAAAAGCATAAGCCTAGGGAGGACGAAAATGACCTAATTGTTCATCCAATGATAGAAAAACACCTATTGGATGCACAAGATTGGTTAGAAACCCTAATTGGACATGAATTAGCCTAAGGAGGACGAAAATGACTTAAATGTTCATCCAATGACACAAAAACACCTATTGGATGCACAAGATTGGTTAAAAACCCTAATTGGACAAGAATTAGCCTAGGGAGGACAAAAATGACCTAATTGTTCATCCAATGACACAAAAGCACCTATTGGATGCACAAGATTGGTTAGAAACGCTAATTGGACAAGATTAAGTTTAGGGAGGATGAAAATGACCTAATTATTCATCCAATGACACAAAACACCTATTGGATGCACAAGATTGGTTAAAAACCCTAATTGGACAAGATTAAGTTTAGGGAGGACGAAAATGATGTAAATGTTCATCCAATGACACAAAACACCTATTAGATGCACAAGATTGGTTAAAAACCCTAATTGGACAAGAATTAGCCTAGGTAGGACGAAAATGACCTAAATGTTCATCCAATGACACAAAAACACCTATTGGATGCACAAGATTGGTTAGAAACCCTAATTGGACAAGCATAAGCCTAGGGAGGACGAAAATGACCTAAATGTTCATCCAATGACACAAAAACACCTATTGGATGCACAAGATTGGTTAGAAATCCTAATTGGACAAGAATTAGCCTAGGGTGGACGAAAATGACCTAATTGTTCATCCAATGACACAAAAACACCTATTGGATGCATAAGATTGGTTAGAAACCCTAATTGGACAAGAATAAGCCTAGGGAGGACGAAAATGACCTAAATGTTCATCCAATGACACAAAACACCTATTGGATGCACAAGATTGGTTAAAAACCCTAATTGGACAAGAATTAGCCTCGGGAGGACGAAAATGACCTAATTGTTCATCCAATGACACAAAAGACCAATTGGATGCACAAGATTGGTTAGAAACCCTAATTGGACAAGAATTAGCCTAGGGTGGACGAAAATGACCTAATTGTTCATCCAATGACACAAAAACACCTATTGGATTCATAAGATTGGTTAGAAACCCTAATAGGACAAGATTAAGTTTAGGGAAGACGAAAATGACCTAAATGTTCATCCAATGACACAAAACACCTATTGGATGCACAAGATTGGTTAAAAACCCTAATTGGACAAGAATTAACCTCGGGAGGACGAAAATGACCTAATTGTTCATCCAATGACACAAAACACCAATTGGATGCACAAGATTGGTTAGAAACCCTAATTGGACAAGAATTAGCCTAGGTTGGACGAAAATAACCTAATTGTTCCTCCAATGACACAAAAACACCTATTGGATGCACAAGAGTGGTTAGAAACCCTAATTGGACACGCATAAGCCTAGGGAGGACAAAAATGACCTAAATGTTCATCCAATGACACAAAAACACCTATTGGATGCACAAGATTGGTTAGAAACCCTAATTGGACAAGATTAAGTGTAGGGAGGACGAAAATGACCTAAATGTTCATCCAATGACACAAAACACCTATTGGATGCACAAGATTGGTTAAAAACCCTAATTGGATAAGAATAAGCCTAGCGAGGACGAAAATGACCTACTTGTTCATCCAATGACACAAAACACCTATTGGATGCACAAGATTGGTTAGAAACCCTAATTGGACAAGAATAAGCCTAGGGAGGACGAAAACGACCGAAATGTTCATCCAATGACACAAAAACACCTATTGGATGCACAAGATTGGTTAGAAACCCTAATTGGACAAGATTAAGTTTAGGGGGGACGAAAATGACCTAAATGTTCATCCAATGACACAAAACACCTATTAGATGCACAAGATTGGTTAAAAACCCTAATTGGACAAGAATTAGCCTAGGGAGGACGAAAATGACCTAATTGTTCATCCAATGACACAAAAACACCTATTGGATGCACAAGATTGGTTAGAAACCCTAATTAGACAAGCATAAGCCTAGGGAGGACGAAAATTACCTAATTGTTCATCAAATGACACAAAACACCTATGGATGCAAAAGATTGGTTAAAAACCCTAATTGGAAAAGAATTAGCCTAGGGAGGACGAGAATGACCTAATTGGTCATCCAATGACACAAAACACCTATTGGATGCACAAGATTGGTTAGAAACCCTAATTGGACAAGATTAAGTGTAGGGAGGACGAAAATGACCTAAATGTTCATCCAATGACACAAAACACCTATTGGATGCACAAGATTGGTTAAAAACCCTAATTGGACAAGAATTAGCCTAGGGAGGACGAAAATAACCTAAATGTTCATCCAATGACACAAAAACACCTATTGGATGCACAAGATTGGTTAGAAACCCTAATTGAACAAGCATAAGCCTAGGGAGGACGAAAATGACCTAATTGTTCATCCAATGACAGAAAAACACCTATTGGATGCACAAGATTGGTTAGAAACCCTAATTGGACAAGAATTAGCCTAGGGAGGACGAAAATGACTTAAATGTTCATCCAATGACACAAAAACACCTATTGGATGCACAAGATTGGTTACAAACCCTAATTGGACAAGAATTAGCCTAGGGAGGACGAAAATAACCTAATTGTTCATCCAATGACACAAAAAACCTATTGGATGCACAAGATTGGTTAGAAACGCTAATTGGACAAGATTAAGTTTAGGGAGGATGAAAATGACCTAATTATTCATCCAATGACACAAAACACCTATTGGATGCACAAGATTGGTTAAAAACCCTAATTGGACAAGATTAAGTTTAGGGAGGACGAAAATGACCTAATTGTTCATCCAACGACAGAAAACACCTATTGGATGCACAAGATTGGTTAGAAACCCTAATTTGACAAGCATAAGCCTAGGGAGGACGAAAATGACCTAATTGTTCATTCAATGACACAAAAACACCTATTGGATGCACAACATTGGTTAGAAACCCTAATTGGACAAGATTAAGTTTAGGGAGGACGAAAATGATGTAAATGTTCATCCAATGACACAAAACACCTATTAGATGCACAAGATTGGTTAAAAACCCTAATTGGACAAGAATTAGCCTAGGGAGGACGAAAATGACCTAAATGTTCATCCAATGACACAAAAACACCTATTGGATGCACAAGATTGGTTAGAAACCCTAATTGGACAAGCATAAGCCTAGGGAGGACGAAAATGACCTAAATGTTAATTCAATGACACAAAAACACCTATTGGATGCACAAGATTGGTTAGAAACCCTAATTGGACAAGAATTAGCCTAGGGAGGACGAAAATGACTTAAATGTTCATCCAATGACACAAAAACACCTATTGGATGCACAAGATTGGTTAGAAACCCTAATTGAACAAGAATTAGCCTAGGGAGGATGAAAATGACCTAATTATTCATCCAACGACACAAAACACCTATTGGATGCACAAGATTGGTTAAAAACCCTAATTGGACAAGATTAAGTTTAGGGAGGACGAAAATGACCTAATTGTTCATCCAACGACAGAAAACACCTATTGGATGCACAAGATTGGTTAGAAACCCTAATTTGACAAGCATAAGCCTAGGGAGGACGAAAATGACCTAATTGTTCATTCAATGACACAAAAACACCTATTGGATGCACAAGATTGGTTAGAAACCCTAATTGGACAAGATTAAGTTTAGGGTGGACGAAAATGATGTAAATGTTCATCCAATGACACAAAACACCTATTAGATGCACAAGATTGGTTAAAAACCCTAATTGGACAAGAATTAGCCTAGGGAGGACGAAAATGACCTAAATGTTCATCCAATGACACAAAAACACCTATTGGATGCACAAGATTGGTTAGAAACCCTAATTGGACAAGCATAAGCCTAGGGAGGACGAAAATGACCTAATTGTTCATCCAATGACAGAAAAACACCTATTGGATGCACAAGATTGGTTAGAAACGCTAATTGGACAAGATTAAGTTTAGGGAGGATGAAAATGACCTAATTATTAATCCAATGACACAAAACACCTATTGGATGCACAAGATTGGTTAAAAACCCTAATTGGACAAGATTAAGTTTAGGGAGGACGAAAATGATGTAAATGTTCATCCAATGACACAAAACACCTATTAGATGCACAAGATTGGTTAAAAACCCTAATTGGAAAAGAATTAGCCTAGGGAGGACGAAAATGACCTAAATGTTCATCCAATGACACAAAAACACCTATTGGATGCACAAGATTGGTTAAAAACCCTAATTGGACAAGAATTAGCCTAGGGAGGACGAAAATGACCTAATTGTTCATCCAATGACACAACAAACCTATTGGATGCACAAGATTGGTTAGAAACCCTAATTGGACAAGATTAAGTGTAGGGAGGAAGAAAATGACCTAAATGTTCATCCAATGACACAAAACACCTATTGGATGCACAAGATTGGTTAAAAACCCTAATTGGACAAGCATAAGCCTAGGGAGGACGAAAATGATCTAAATGTTCATCCAATGACACAAAAACACCTATTGGATGCACAAGATTGGTTAGAAACCCTAATTGGACAAGCATAAGCCTAGGGAGGACGAAAATGATCTAAATGTTCATCCAATGACAGAAAAAAACCTATTGGATGCACAAGATTGGTTAGAAACCCTAATTGGACAAGAATTAGCCTAGGCAGGACGAAAATGACTTAAATGTTCATCCAATTACACAAAATACCTATTGGATGCACAAGATTGGTTAAAAACCCTAATTGGATAAGAATTAGCCTAGGGAGGACGAAAATGACCTAATTGTTCATCCAATGACACAAAAACACCTATTGGATGCACAAGATTGGTTAGAAACCCTAATTGGACAAGATTAAGTATAAGGAGGACGAAAATGACCTAATTATTCATCCAATGACACAAAACACCTATTGGATGCACAAGATTGGTTAAAAACCCTAATTGGACAAGATTAAGTTTAGGGAGGACGAAAATGACCTAATTGTTCATCCAACGACAGAAAACACCTATTGGATGCACAAGATTGGTTAGAAACCCTAATTTGACAAGCATAAGCCTAGGGAGGACGAAAATGACCTAATTGTTCATCGAATGACACAAAAACACCTATTGGATGCACAAGATTGGTTAGAAACCCTAATTGGACAAGAATTAGCCTAGGGAGGACGAAAATGACCTAATTGTTCATCCAATGACACAAAAACACCTATTGGATGCACAAGATTGGTTAGAAACGCTAATTGGACAAGATTAAGTTTAGGGAGGATGAAAATGACCTAATTATTCATCCAATGACACAAAACACCTATTGGATGCACAAGATTGGTTAAAAACCCTAATTGGACAAGATTAAGTTTAGGGAGGACGAAAATGATGTAAATAATCATCCAATGACACAAAACACCTATTAGATGCACAAGATTGGTTAAAAACCCGAATTTGACAAGAATTAGCCTAGGGAGGACGAAAATGACCTAAATGTTCATCCAATGACACAAAAACACCTATTGGATGCACAAGATTGGTTAGAAACCCTAATTGGACAAGCATAAGCCTAGGGAGGACGAAAATGACCTAATTGTTCATCCAATGACAGAAAAACACCTATTGGATGCACAAGATTGGTTAGAAACCCTAATTGGACAAGAATTATCCTAGGGAGGACGAAAATGACCTAATTGTTCATCCAATGACACAAAAACACCTATTGGATGCACAAGATTGGTTAGAAACCCTAATTGGACAAGATTAAGTGTACGGAGGACGAAAATGACCTAAATGTTCATCCAATGACACAAAAACAACTATTGGATGCACAAGATTGGTTAGAAACCCTAATTGGACAAGATTAAGTGTACGGAGGATGAAAATGACCTAAATGCTCATCCAATGACACAAAAACACCTATTGGATGCACAAGATTGGTTAGAAACCCTAATTTGACAAGATTAAGTGTAGGGAGGACGAAAATGACCGAAATGTTCATCCAATGACACAAAAACAACTATTGGATGCACAAGATTGGTTAGAAACCCTAATTCGACAAGATTAAGTGTAGGGAGGACGAAAATGACCTAAATGTTCATCCAATGACACAAAACTCCTATTAGATGCACAAGATTGGTTAGAAACCCTAATTGGACAAGATTAAGTTTTGGGATGACAAAAATGACCTAAATGTTCATCCAATGACACATAAAACCTATTGGATGCACAAGATTGGTTAAAAACCCTAATTGCACAAGAATAAGCCTAGGGAGCACGAAAATGACCTAATTGTTCATCCAATGACACAAAAACACCTATTGGATCCACAAAATTGGTTAGAAACCCTAATTGGACAAGATTAAGTTTAGGTAGGACGAAAATGACCTAAATGTTCATCGAATGACACAAAACACCTATTGGATACACAAGATTGGTTAAAAATATTCTTCCAATAACACAAAAACACCTATTGGATGCACAAGATTGGTTAGAAACCCTAATTGGACAAGAATAAGGCTAGGGAGGACGAAAATGACCTAATTGTTCATCCAATGACACAAAACACCTATTGGATGCACAAGATTGGTTAGAAACCCTAATTGGACAAGATTAAGTGTAGGGAGGACGAAAATGTCCTAAATGTTCATCCAATGACACAAAACTCCTACTAGATGCACAAGATTGGTCAGAAACCCTAATTGGACAAGATTAAGTTTAGGGAGAACGAAAATGACATAAATGTTCATCCAATGACACAAAAACACCTATTGGATGCACAAGATTGGTTAGAAACCCTAATTGGACAAGAATTAGCCTAGGGAGGACGAAAATGACCTAATTGTTCATCCAATGACACAAAAACACCTATTGGATGCACATGATTGGTTAGAAACCCTAATTGGACAAGATTAAGTTTAGGGAGGACGAAAATGACGTAACTGTTCATCCAATGACACAAAAACACCTATTGGATGCACAACATTGGTTAAAAACCCTAATTGCACAAGATTTAGTGTAGGGAGGACGAAAATGACCTAAATGTTCATCCAATGACACAAAAAAACCTATTGGATGCACAAGATTGGTTAGAAACCCTAATTGGACAAGATTAAGTGTAGGGAGGACGAAAATGACCTAAATGTTCATCCAATGACACAAAACACCTATTGGATGCACAAGATTGGTTAAAAACCCTAATTGGACAAGAATTAGCCTAGGGAGGAAGAAAATGACCTAATTGTTCATCCAATGACACAAAAACACCTATTGGATGCACAAGATTGGTTAGAAACCCTAATTGGACAAGAATTAGCCTAGGGAGGACGAAAATGACCTAATTGTTCATCCAATGACACAAAAAACCTATTGGATGCACAAGATTGGTTAAAAACCCTAATTGGACAAGAATTAGCCTAGGGAGGACGAAAATGACCTAATTGTTCATCCAATGACACAAAACACCTATTGGATGCACAAGATTGGTTAAAAACCCTAATTGGACAAGATTAAGTTTAGGGAGGACGAAAATGACCTAATTGTTCATCCAACGACAGAAAACACCTATTGGATGCACAAGATTGGTTAGAAACCCTAATTTGACAAGCATAAGCCTAGGGAGGACGAAAATGACTTAAATGTTCATCCAATGACACAAAAACACCTATTGGATGCACAAGATTGGTTAGAAACCCTAATTGGACAAGAATTAGCCTAGGGAGGACGAAAATGACCTAATTGTTCATCCAATGACACAAAAACACCTATTGGATGCACAAGATTGGTTAGAAACGCTAATTGGACAAGGTTAAGTTTAGGGAGGATGAAAATGACCTAATTATTCATCCAATGACACAAAACACCTATTGGATGCACAAGATTGGTTAAAAACCCTAATTGGACAAGATTAAGTTTAGGGAGGACGAAAATGATGTAAATGTTCATCCAATGACACAAAACACCTATTAGATGCACAAGATTGGTTAAAAACCCTAATTGGACAAGAATTAGCCTAGGGAGGACGAAAATGACCTAAATGTTCATCCAATGACACAAAAACACCTATTGGATGCACAAGATTGGTTAGAAACCCTAATTGGACAAGCATAAGCCTAGGGAGGACGAAAATGACCTAAATGTTAATTCAATGACACAAAAACACCTATTGGATGCACAAGATTGGTTAGAAACCCTAATTGGACAAGAATTAGCCTAGGGAGGACGAAAATGACTTAAATGTTCATCCAATGACACAAAAACACCTATTGGATGCACAAGATTGGTTAGAAACCCTAATTGAACAAGAATTAGCCTAGGGAGGATGAAAATGACCTAATTATTCATCCAACGACACAAAACACCTATTGGATGCACAAGATTGGTTAAAAACCCTAATTGGACAAGATTAAGTTTAGGGAGGACGAAAATGACCTAATTGTTCATCCAACGACAGAAAACACCTATTGGATGCACAAGATTGGTTAGAAACCCTAATTTGACAAGCATAAGCCTAGGGAGGACGAAAATGACCTAATTGTTCATTCAATGACACAAAAACACCTATTGGATGCACAAGATTGGTTAGAAACCCTAATTGGACAAGATTAAGTTTAGGGTGGACGAAAATGATGTAAATGTTCATCCAATGACACAAAACACCTATTAGATGCACAAGATTGGTTAAAAACCCTAATTGGACAAGAATTAGCCTAGGGAGGACGAAAATGACCTAAATGTTCATCCAATGACACAAAAACACCTATTGGATGCACAAGATTGGTTAGAAACCCTAATTGGACAAGCATAAGCCTAGGGAGGACGAAAATGACCTAATTGTTCATCCAATGACAGAAAAACACCTATTGGATGCACAAGATTGGTTAGAAACGCTAATTGGACAAGATTAAGTTTAGGGAGGATGAAAATGACCTAATTATTAATCCAATGACACAAAACACCTATTGGATGCACAAGATTGGTTAAAAACCCTAATTGGACAAGATTAAGTTTAGGGAGGACGAAAATGATGTAAATGTTCATCCAATGACACAAAACACCTATTAGATGCACAAGATTGGTTAAAAACCCTAATTGGAAAAGAATTAGCCTAGGGAGGACGAAAATGACCTAAATGTTCATCCAATGACACAAAAACACCTATTGGATGCACAAGATTGGTTAGAAACCCTAATTGGACAAGCATAAGCCTAGGGAGGACGAAAATGACCTAATTGTTCATCTTATGACAGAAAAACACCTATTGGATGCACAAGATTGGTTAGAAACCCTAATTGGACAAGAATTAGCCTAGGGAGGACGAAAATGACTTAAATGTTCATCCAATGACACAAAAACCCCTATTGGATGCACAAGATTGGTTAGAAACCCTAATTGGACAAGAATTAGCCTAGGGAGGACGAAAATGACCTAATTGTTCATCCAATGACACAAAAACACCTATTGGATGCACATGATTGGTTAGAAACGCTAATTGGACAAGATTAAGTTTAGGAAGGATGAAAATGACCTAATTATTAATCCAATGACACAAAACACCTATTGGATGCACAAGATTGGTTAAAAACCCTAATTGGACAAGATTAAGTTTAGGGAGGACGAAAATGATGTAAATGTTCATCCAATGACACAAAACACCTATTAGATGCACAAGATTGGTTAGAAACCCTAATTGGACAAGAATTAGCCTAGGGAGGACGAAAATGACTTAAATGTTCATCCAATGACACAAAAACACCTATTGGATGCACAAGATTGGTTAGAAACCCTAATTGGACAAGAATTAGCCTAGGGAGGACGAAAATGACCTAATTGTTCATCCAATGACACAAAAACACCTATTGGATGCACATGATTGGTTCGAAACGCTAATTGGACAAGATTAAGTTTAGGGAGGATGAAAATGACCTAATTATTAATCCAATGACACAAAACACCTATTGGATGCACAAGATTGGTTAAAAACCCTAATTGGACAAGATTAAGTTTAGGGAGGACGAAAATGATGTAAATGTTCATCCAATGACACAAAACACCTATTAGATACACAAGATTGGTTAAAAACCCTAATTGGACAAGAATTAGCCTAGGGAGGACGAAAATGACCTAAATGTTCATCCAATGACACAAAAACACCTATTGGATGCACAAGATTGGTTAGAAACCCTAATTGGACAAGCATAAGACTAGGGAGGACGAAAATGACCTAATTGTTCATCCAATGACACAAAACACCTATTGGATGGACAAGATTGGTTAGAAACCCTAATTTGACAAGCATAAGCCTAGGGAGGACGAAAATGACCTAATTGTTCATCCAATTACACAAAATACCTATTGGATGCACAAGATTGATTAAAAACCCTAATTGGATGAGATTAAGTTTAGGGAGGATGAAAATGACCTAATTATTCATCCAATGACACAAAACACCTATTGGATGCACAAGATTGGTTAAAAACCCTAATTGGACAAGATTAAGTTTAGGGAGGACGAAAATGATGTAAATGTTCATCCAATGACACAAAAACACCTATTGGATGCACAAGATTGGTTAGAAACCCTAATTGGACAAGCATAAGACTAGGGAGGACGAAAATGACCTAATTGTTCATCCAATGACACAAAACACCTATTGGATGCACAAGATTGGTTAGAAACCCTAATTTGACAAGCATAAGCCTAGGGAGGACGAAAATGACCTAATTGTTCATCCAATTACACAAAATACCTATTGGATGCACAAGATTGATTAAAAACCCTAATTGGATGAGATTAAGTTTAGGGAGGATGAAAATGACCTAATTATTCATCCAATGACACAAAACACCTATTGGATGCACAAGATTGGTTAAAAACCCTAATTGGACAAGATTAAGTTTAGGGAGGACGAAAATGATGTAAATGTTCATCCAATGACACAAAAACACCTATTGGATGCACAAGATTGGTTAGAAACCCTAATTTGACAAGCATAAGCCTAGGGAGGACGAAAATGACTTAATTGTTCATCCAATTAAACAAAACACCTATAGGATGCACAACATTGGTTAGAAACCCTAATTGGACAAGATTAAGTTCAGGGAGGACGAAAATGACCTAATTGTTCATCCAACGACAGAAAACACCTATTGGATGCACAAGATTGGTTAGAAACCCTAATTTGACAAGCATAAGCCTAGGGAGGACGAAAATCACCTAAATGTTCATCCAATGACACAAAAACACCTATTGGATGCACAAGATTGGTTAGAAACCCTAATTGGACAAGAATTAGCCTAGGTAGGACGAAAATGACCTAAATGTTCATCCAATGACACAAATACACCTATTGGATGCACAAGATTGGTTAAAAACCCTAATTGGACAAGATTAAGTGTAGGGAGGACGAAAATGACCTAGATGTTCATCCAATGACACAAAAACACCTATTGGATGCACAAGATTGGTTAGAAACCCTAATTGGACAAGCATAAGCCTAGGGAGGACGAAAATGACCTAATTGTTCATCAAATGACACAAAACACCTATGGATGCACAAGATTGGTTAAAAACCCTAATTGGACAAGAATTAGTCTAGGGAGGACGAAAATGACTTAATTGTTCATCCAATTAAACAAAACACCTATAGGATGCACAACATTGGTTAGAAACCCTAATTGGACAAGATTAAGTTTAGGGAGGACGAAAATGATGTAAATGTTCATCCAATGACACAAAACACCTATTAGATGCACAAGATTGGTTAAAAACCCTAATTGGACAAGAATTAGCCTAGGGAGGACGAAAATGACCTAAATGTTCATCCAATGACACAAAAACACCTATTGGATGCACAAGATTGGTTAGAAACCCTAATTGGACAAGCATAAGACTAGGGAGGACGAAAATGACCTAATTGTTCATCCAATGACACAAAACACCTATTGGATGCACAAGATTGGTTAGAAACCCTAATTTGACAAGCATAAGCCTAGGGAGGACGAAAATGACCTAATTGTTCATCCAATTACACAAAATACCTATTGGATGCACAAGATTGATTAAAAACCCTAATTGGATGAGATTAAGTTTAGGGAGGATGAAAATGACCTAATTATTCATCCAATGACACAAAACACCTATTGGATGCACAAGATTGGTTAAAAACCCTAATTGGACAAGATTAAGTTTAGGGAGGACGAAAATGATGTAAATGTTCATCCAATGACACAAAAACACCTATTGGATGCACAAGATTGGTTAGAAACCCTAATTTGACAAGCATAAGCCTAGGGAGGACGAAAATGACTTAATTGTTCATCCAATTAAACAAAACACCTATAGGATGCACAACATTGGTTAGAAACCCTAATTGGACAAGATTAAGTTCAGGGAGGACGAAAATGACCTAATTGTTCATCCAACGACAGAAAACACCTATTGGATGCACAAGATTGGTTAGAAACCCTAATTTGACAAGCATAAGCCTAGGGAGGACGAAAATCACCTAAATGTTCATCCAATGACACAAAAACACCTATTGGATGCACAAGATTGGTTAGAAACCCTAATTGGACAAGAATTAGCCTAGGTAGGACGAAAAGGACCTAATTGTTCATCCAATGACACAAAAACACCTATTGGATGCACAAGATTGGTTAGAAACCCTAATTGGACAAGATTAAGTTTAGGGAGGACGAAAATGATGTAAATGTTCATCCAATGACTCAAAACACCTATCAGATGCACAAGATTGGTTAAAAACCCTAATTGGACAAGAATTAGCCTAGGGATGACGAAAATGAGCTAAATGTTCATCCAATGACACAAAAACACCTATTGGATGCACAAGATTGGTTAGAAACCCTAATTGGACAAGCATAAGCCTAGGGAGGACGAAAATGACCTAATTGTTCATCCAATGACAGAAAAACACCTATTGGATGCACAAGATTGGTTAGAAACCCTAATTGGACAAGAATTAGCCTAGGGAGGACGAAAATGACTTAAATGTTCATCCAATGACACAAAAACACCTATTGGATGCACAAGATTGGTTAAAAACCCTAATTGGACAAAAATTAGCCTAGGGAGGACGAAAATGACCTAATTGTTCATCCAATGACACAAAAAACCTATTGGATGCACAAGATTGGTTAGAAACCCTAATTGGACAAGATTAAGTTTAGGGAGGACGAAAATGACCTAATTGTTCATCCAACGACAGAAAACACCTATTGGATGCACAAGATTGGTTAGAAACCCTAATTTGACAAGCATAAGCCTAGGGAGGACGAAAATGACCTAATTGTGCATGCAATGACACAAAAACACCTATTGGATGCACAAGATTGGTTAGAAACCCTAATTGGACAAGAATTAGCCTAGGGAGGACGAAAATGACCTAATTGTTCATCCAATGACACAAAAAACCTATTGGATGCACAAGATTGGTTAGAAACGCTTATTGGACAAGATTAAGTTTAGGGAGGATGAAAATGACCTAATTATTCATCCAATGACACAAAACACCTATTGGATGCACAAGATTGGTTAAAAACCCTAATTGGACAAGATTAAGTTTAGGGAGGACGAAAATGATGTAAATGTTCATCCAATGACACAAAACACCTATTAGATGCACAAGATTGGTTAAAAACCCTAATTGGACAAGAATTAGCCTAGGGAGGATGAAAATGACCTAAATGTTCATCCAATGACACAAAAACACCTATTGAATGCACAAGATTGGTTAGAAACCCTAATTGGACAAGCATAAGCCTAGGGAGGACGAAAATGACCTAATTGTTCATCCAATGACAGAAAAACACCTATTGGATGCACAAGATTGGTTAGAAACCCTAATTGGACAAGAATTAGCCTAGGGAGGACGAAAATGACTTAAATGTTCATCCAATGACACAAAAACACCTATTGGATGCACAAGATTGGTTAGAAACCCTAATTGGACAAGAATTAGCCTAGGGAGGACGAAAATGACCTAATTGTTCATCCAATGACACAAAAACACCAATTGGATGCACAAGATTGGTTAGAAACCCTAATTGGACAAGAATAAGCCTACGGAGGACGAAAATGACCTAATTGTTCATCCAATGACACAAAACACCTATTGGATGCACAAGATTGGTTAAAAACCGTAATTGGACAAGATTAAGTGTAGGGAGGACGAAAATGACCTAAATGTTCATCCAATGACACAAAACACCTATTGGATGCACAAGATTGGTTAAAAACCCTAATTGGACAAGAATTAGCCTAGGGAGGACGAAAATGACTTAAATGTTCATCCAATGACACAAAAACACCTATTGGATGCACAAGATTGGTTAGAAACCCTAATTGGACAAGAATTAGCCTAGGGAGGATGAAAATGACCTAATTATTCATCCAACGACACAAAACACCTATTGGATGCACAAGATTGGTTAAAAACCCTAATTGGACAAGATTAAGTTTAGGGAGGACGAAAATGACCTAATTGTTCATCCAACGACAGAAAACACCTATTGGATGCACAAGATTGGTTAGAAACCCTAATTTGACAAGCATAAGCCTAGGGAGGACGAAAATGACCTAATTGTTCATTCAATGTCACAAAAACACCTATTGGATGCACAAGATTGGTTAGAAACCCTAATTGGACAAGATTAAGTTTAGGGAGGACGAAAATGATGTAAATGTTCATCCAATGACACAAAACACCTATTAGATGCACAAGATTGGTTAAAAACCCTAATTGGACAAGAATTAGCCTAGGGAGGACGAAAATGACCTAAATGTTCATCCAATGACACAAAAACACCTATTGGATGCACAAGATTGGTTAGAAACCCTAATTGGACAAGCATAAGACTAGGGAGGACGAAAATGACCTAATTGTTCATCCAATGACACAAAACACCTATTGGATGCACAAGATTGGTTAGAAACCCTAATTTGACAAGCATAAGCCTAGGGAGGACGAAAATGACCTAATTGTTCATCCAATTACACAAAATACCTATTGGATGCACAAGATTGATTAAAAACCCTAATTGGACAAGATTAAGTTTAGGGAGGACGAAAATGACGTAAATGTTCATCCAATGACACAAAACACCTATTGGATGCACAAGATTGGTTAAAAACCCTAATTGGACAAGATTAATTGTAGGGAGGATGAAAATGACCTAAATGTTCATTGAATGACACAACACACCTATTGGATGCACAAGATTGGTAAAAACCTCTAATTGGACAAGAATTAGCCTAGGGAGGACGAAAATGACCTAATTGTTCATCCAATGACAGAAAAACACCTATTGGATGCACAAGATTGGTTAGAAACATAAATTGGACAAGAATTAGCCTAGGGAGGACGAAAATGACCTAATTGTTCATCCAATGACACAAAAACACCTATTGGATGCACAAGATTGGTTAGAAACCCTAATTGGACAAGAATTAGTCTAGGGAGGACGAAAATGACCTAATTGTTCATCCAATGACACAAAAACACCTATTGGATGCACACGATTGGTTAGAAACCCTAATTGGACAAGCATAAGCCTAGGGAGGACGAAAATGGCCTAATTGTTCATCAAATGACACAAAACACCTATGGATCCACAAGATTGGTTAAAAACCCTAATTGGACAAGGTTAAGTGTAGGGAGGACGAAAATGTCCTAAATGTTCATCCAATGACACAAAACACCTATTGGATGCACAAGGTTGGTTAAAAACCCTAATTGGACAATATTAAGTGTAGGGAGGACGAAAATGACCTAAATGTTCATCCTATGACACAAAACACCTATTGGATGCACAAGATTGGTTAAAAACCCTAATTGGACAAGAATTAGCCTACGGAGGATGAAAATGATCTAATTGTTCATCCAATGACACAAAAACACCTATTGGATGCACAAGATTGGTCAGAAACCTTAATTGGACAAGATTAAGTTTAGGGAGAACGAAAATGACCTAAATGTTCGTCCAATGACACAGAAACACCTATTGGATGCACAAGATTGGTTAGAAACCCTAATTGGACAAGCATAAGACTAGGGAGGACGAAAATGACCTAATTGTTCATCCAATGACACAAAACACCTATTGGATGCACAAGATTGGTTAGAAACCCTAATTTGACAAGCATAAGCCTAGGGAGGACGAAAATGACCTAATTGTTCATCCAATTACACAAAATACCTATTGGATGCACAAGATTGATTAAAAACCCTAATTGGATGAGATTAAGTTTAGGGAGGATGAAAATGACCTAATTATTCATCCAATGACACAAAACACCTATTGGATGCACAAGATTGGTTAAAAACCCTAATTGGACAAGATTAAGTTTAGGGAGGACGAAAATGATGTAAATGTTCATCCAATGACACAAAAACACCTATTGGATGCACAAGATTGGTTAGAAACCCTAATTTGACAAGCATAAGCCTAGGGAGGACGAAAATGACCTAATTGTTCATCAAATGACACAAAACACCTATTGGATGCACAAGGTTGGTTAAAAACCCTAATTGGACAAGATTAAGTGTAGGGAGGACGAAAATGACGTAAATGTTCATCCTATGACACAAAACACCTATTGGATGCACAAGATTGGTTAAAAACCCTAATTGGACAAGAATTAGCCTACGGAGGATGAAAATGATCTAATTGTTCATCCAATGACACAAAAACACCTATTGGATGCACAAGATTGGTCAGAAACCTTAATTGGACAAGATTAAGTTTAGGGAGAACGAAAATGACCTAAATGTTCGTCCAATGACACAGAAACACCTATTGGATGCACAAGATTGGTTAGAAACCCTAATTGGACAAGCATAAGACTAGGGAGGACGAAAATGACCTAATTGTTCATCCAATGACACAAAACACCTATTGGATGCACAAGATTGGTTAGAAACCCTAATTTGACAAGCATAAGCCTAGGGAGGACGAAAATGACCTAATTGTTCATCCAATTACACAAAATACCTATTGGATGCACAAGATTGATTAAAAACCCTAATTGGATGAGATTAAGTTTAGGGAGGATGAAAATGACCTAATTATTCATCCAATGACACAAAACACCTATTGGATGCACAAGATTGGTTAAAAACCCTAATTGGACAAGATTAAGTTTAGGGAGGACGAAAATGATGTAAATGTTCATCCAATGACACAAAAACACCTATTGGATGCACAAGATTGGTTAGAAACCCTAATTTGACAAGCATAAGCCTAGGGAGGACGAAAATGACCTAATTGTTCATCAAATGACACAAAACACCTATGGATGCACAAGATTGGTTAAAAACCCTAATTGGACAAGAATTAGTCTAGGGAGGACGAAAATGACTTAATTGTTCATCCAATTAAACAAAACACCTATAGGATGCACAACATTGGTTAGAAACCCTAATTGGACAAGATTAAGTTCAGGGAGGACGAAAATGACCTAATTGTTCATCCAACGACAGAAAACACCTATTGGATGCACAAGATTGGTTAGAAACCCTAATTTGACAAGCATAAGCCTAGGGAGGACGAAAATCACCTAAATGTTCATCCAATGACACAAAAACACCTATTGGATGCACAAGATTGGTTAGAAACCCTAATTGGACAAGAATTAGCCTAGGTAGGACGAAAAGGACCTAAATGTTCATCCAATGACACAAAACACCTATTGGATGCACAAGATTGGTTATAAACATAAATTGGACAAGAATTAGCCTAGGGAGGACGAAAATGACCTAATTGTTCATCCAATGACACAAAAACACCTATTGGATGCACAAGATTGGTTAGAAACCCTAATTGGACAAGAATTAGCCTAGGGAGGACGAAAATGACCTAAATGTTCATCCAATGACACAAAAAACCTATTGGATGCACAAGATTGGCTAAAAACCCTAATTGGACAAGAATTAGCCTAGGGAGGACGAAAATGACCTAAATGTTCATCCAATGACACAAATACACGTATTGGATGCACAAGATTGGTTAAAAACCCTAATTGGACAAGAATTAGCCTAGGGAGGACGAAAATGACTTAATTGTTCATCCAATGACACAAAAACACCTATTGGATGCAAAAGATTTGTTAGAAACCCTAATTGGAAAAGATTAAGTTTAGGGAGGACGAAAATGACCTAGTTGTTCATCCAATGACACAAAACACCTATTGGATGCAAAAGATTGGTTAGAAACCCTAATTGGACAAGCATAAGCCTAGGGAGGACGAAAATGACCTAATTGTTCATCAAATGACACAAAACACCTATGGATGCACAAGATTGGTTAAAAACCCTAATTGGACAAGAATTAGTCTAGGGAGGACGAAAATGACTTAATTGTTCATCCAATTAAACAAAACACCTATAGGATGCACAACATTGGTTAGAAACCCTAATTGGACAAGATTAAGTTTAGGGAGGACGAAAATGATGTAAATGTTCATCCAATGACACAAAACACCTATTAGATGCACAAGATTGGTTAAAAACCCTAATTGGACAAGAATTAGCCTAGGGAGGACGAAAATGACCTAAATGTTCATCCAATGACACAAAAACACCTATTGGATGCACAAGATTGGTTAGAAACCCTAATTGGACAAGCATAAGACTAGGGAGGACGAAAATGACCTAATTGTTCATCCAATGACACAAAACACCTATTGGATGCACAAGATTGGTTAGAAACCCTAATTTGACAAGCATAAGCCTAGGGAGGACGAAAATGACCTAATTGTTCATCCAATTACACAAAATACCTATTGGATGCACAAGATTGATTAAAAACCCTAATTGGATGAGATTAAGTTTAGGGAGGATGAAAATGACCTAATTATTCATCCAATGACACAAAACACCTATTGGATGCACAAGATTGGTTAAAAACCCTAATTGGACAAGATTAAGTTTAGGGAGGACGAAAATGATGTAAATGTTCATCCAATGACACAAAAACACCTATTGGATGCACAAGATTGGTTAGAAACCCTAATTTGACAAGCATAAGCCTAGGGAGGACGAAAATGACCTAATTGTTCATCAAATGACACAAAACACCTATGGATGCACAAGATTGGTTAAAAACCCTAATTGGACAAGAATTAGTCTAGGGAGGACGAAAATGACTTAATTGTTCATCCAATTAAACAAAACACCTATAGGATGCACAACATTGGTTAGAAACCCTAATTGGACAAGATTAAGTTCAGGGAGGACGAAAATGACCTAATTGTTCATCCAACGACAGAAAACACCTATTGGATGCACAAGATTGGTTAGAAACCCTAATTTGACAAGCATAAGCCTAGGGAGGACGAAAATCACCTAAATGTTCATCCAATGACACAAAAACACCTATTGGATGCACAAGATTGGTTAGAAACCCTAATTGGACAAGAATTAGCCTAGGTAGGACGAAAAGGACCTAATTGTTCATCCAATGACACAAAAACACCTATTGGATGCACAAGATTGGTTAGAAACCCTAATTGGACAAGATTAAGTTTAGGGAGGACGAAAATGATGTAAATGTTCATCCAATGACTCAAAACACCTATCAGATGCACAAGATTGGTTAAAAACCCTAATTGGACAAGAATTAGCCTAGGGATGACGAAAATGAGCTAAATGTTCATCCAATGACACAAAAACACCTATTGGATGCACAAGATTGGTTAGAAACCCTAATTGGACAAGCATAAGCCTAGGGAGGACGAAAATGACCTAATTGTTCATCCAATGACAGAAAAACACCTATTGGATGCACAAGATTGGTTAGAAACCCTAATTGGACAAGAATTAGCCTAGGGAGGACGAAAATGACTTAAATGTTCATCCAATGACACAAAAACACCTATTGGATGCACAAGATTGGTTAAAAACCCTAATTGGACAAAAATTAGCCTAGGGAGGACGAAAATGACCTAATTGTTCATCCAATGACACAAAAAACCTATTGGATGCACAAGATTGGTTAGAAACCCTAATTGGACAAGATTAAGTTTAGGGAGGACGAAAATGACCTAATTGTTCATCCAACGACAGAAAACACCTATTGGATGCACAAGATTGGTTAGAAACCCTAATTTGACAAGCATAAGCCTAGGGAGGACGAAAATGACCTAATTGTGCATGCAATGACACAAAAACACCTATTGGATGCACAAGATTGGTTAGAAACCCTAATTGGACAAGAATTAGCCTAGGGAGGACGAAAATGACCTAATTGTTCATCCAATGACACAAAAAACCTATTGGATGCACAAGATTGGTTAGAAACGCTTATTGGACAAGATTAAGTTTAGGGAGGATGAAAATGACCTAATTATTCATCCAATGACACAAAACACCTATTGGATGCACAAGATTGGTTAAAAACCCTAATTGGACAAGATTAAGTTTAGGGAGGACGAAAATGATGTAAATGTTCATCCAATGACACAAAACACCTATTAGATGCACAAGATTGGTTAAAAACCCTAATTGGACAAGAATTAGCCTAGGGAGGACGAAAATGACCTAAATGTTCATCCAATGACACAAAAACACCTATTGGATGCAGAAGATTGGTTAGAAACCCTAATTGGACAAGATTAAGTTTAGAGAGGATGAAAATGACCTAATTGTTCATCCAATGACACAAAACACCTATTGGATGCACAAGATTGGTTAGAAACCCTAATTTGACAAGCATAAGCCTAGGGAGGACGAAAATGACCTAAATGTTAATTCAATGACACAAAAACACCTATTGGATGCACAAGATTGGTTAGAAACCCTAATTGGACAAGCATAAGCCTAGGGAGGACGAAAATGACCTAATTGTTCATCCAATGACACAAAAACACCTATTGGATGCACAAGATTGGTTAGAAACCCTAATTGGACAAGATTAAGTTTAGGGAGGACGAAAATGATGTAAATGTTCATCCAATGACACAAAACACCTATTAGATGCACAAGATTGGTTAAAAACCCTAATTGGAGAAGAATTAGCCTAGGGAGGACGAAAATGACCTAAATGTTCATCCAATGACACAAAAACACCTATTGGATGCACAAGATTGGTTAGAAACCCTAATTTGACAAGCATAAGCCTAGGGAGGACGAAAATGACCTAATTGTTCATCCAATGACAGAAAAACACCTATTGGATGCACAAGATTGGTTAGAAACCCTAATTGGACAAGAATTAGCCTAGGGAGGACGAAAATGACTTAAATGTTCATCCAATGACACAAAAACACCTATTGGTTGCACAAGATTGGTTAGAAACGCTAATTGGACAAGATTAAGTTTAGGGAGGATGTAAATGACCTAATTGTTCATCCAACGACAGAAAACACCTATTGGATGCACAAGATTGGTTAAAAACCCTAATTGGACAAGAATTAGCCTAGGGAGGACGAAAATGATGTAAATG
Source organism: Cicer judaicum (assembly GCA_037974835.1). Taxonomy (NCBI): domain Eukaryota; kingdom Viridiplantae; phylum Streptophyta; class Magnoliopsida; order Fabales; family Fabaceae; genus Cicer; species Cicer judaicum. The sequence goes on from JBBPBS010000437.1 coordinate 97,328, forward strand.
TTCATCCAATGACACAAAACACCTATGGATGCACAAGATTGGTTAAAAACCCTAATTGGACAAGAATTAGCCTAGGGAGGACGAAAATGACCTAAATGTTCATCCAATGACACAAAAACACCTATTGGATGCACAAGATTGGTTAGAAACCCTAATTGGACAAGCATAAGCCTAGGGAGGACGAAAATGACCTAATTGTTCATCAAATGACACAAAACACCTATGGATGCACAAGATTGGTTAAAAACCCTAATTGGACAAGAATTAGTCTAGGGAGGACGAAAATGACTTAATTGTTCATCCAATTAAACAAAACACCTATAGGATGCACAACATTGGTTAGAAACCCTAATTGGACAAGATTAAGTTTAGGGAGGACGAAAATGACGTAAATGTTCATCCAATGACACAAAACACCTATTGGATGCACAAGATTGGTTAAAAACCCTAATTGGACAAGATTAATTGTAGGGAGGACGAAAATGACCTAAATGTTCATCGAATGACACAACACACCTATTGGATGAACAAGATTGGTTAGAAACCCTAATTGGACAAGAATTAACCTAGGGAGGACGAAAATGACCTAATTGTTCATCCAATGACACAAAAACACCTATTGGATGCACAAGATTGGTTAGAAACGCTAATTGGACAAGATTAAGTTTAGGGAGGATGAAAATGACCTAATTATTCATCCAATGACACAAAACACCTATTGGATGCACAAGATTGGTTAAAAACCCTAATTGGACAAGATTAAGTTTAGGGAGGACAAAAATGACCTAATTGTTCATCCAACGACAGAAAACACCTATTAGATGTACAAGATTGGTTAGAAACCCTAATTTGACAAGCATAAGCCTAGGGAGGACGAAAATCACCTAAATGTTCATCCAATGACACAAAAACACCTATTGGATGCACAAGATTGGTTAGAAACCCTAACTGGACAAGAATTAGCCAAGGTAGGACGAAAAGGACCTAAATGTTCATCCAATGACACAAAACACCTATTGGATGCACAAGACTGGTTATAAACATAAATTGGACAAGAATTAGCCTAGGGAGGACGAAAATAACCTAATTGTTCATCCAATGACACAAAAATACCTATTGGATGCACAAGATGGGTTAGAAACCCTAATTGGACAAGAATTAGCCTAGGGAGGACGAAAAGGACCTAAATGTTCATCCAATGACACAAAACACCAATTGGATGCACAAGATTGGTTAGAAACCCTAATTTGACAAGCATAAGCCTAAGGAGGACGAAAATGACCTAAATGTTCATCCAATGACACAAAATACCTATTAGATGCACAAGATTGGTTAAAAACCCTAATTGGACAAGAATTAGCCTAGGGAGGACGAAAATGACCTAAATGTTCATCCAATGACACAAATACACCTATTGGATGCACAAGATTGGTTAAAAACCCTAATTGGACAAGATTAAGTTTAGGGAGGACAAAAATGACCTAATTGTTCATCCAACGACAGAAAACACCTATTAGATGTACAAGATTGGTTAGAAACCCTAATTTGACAAGCATAAGCCTAGGGAGGACGAAAATCACCTAAATGTTCATCCAATGACACAAAAACACCTATTGGATGCACAAGATTGGTTAGAAACCCTAACTGGACAAGAATTAGCCAAGGTAGGACGAAAAGGACCTAAATGTTCATCCAATGACACAAAACACCTATTGGATGCACAAGATTGGTTATAAACATAAATTGGACAAGAATTAGCCTAGGGAGGACGAAAATAACCTAATTGTTCATCCAATGACACAAAAATACCTATTGGATGCACAAGATGGGTTAGAAACCCTAATTGGACAAGAATTAGCCTAGGGAGGACGAAAAGGACCTAAATGTTCATCCAATGACACAAAACACCAATTGGATGCACAAGATTGGTTAGAAACCCTAATTTGACAAGCATAAGCCTAGGGAGGACGAAAATGACCTAAATGTTCATCCAATGACACAAAACACCTATTAGATGCACAAGATTGGTTAAAAACCCTAATTGGACAAGAATTAGCCTAGGGAGGACGAAAATGACCTAATTGTTCATCCAATGACACAAAAACACCTATTGGATGCACAAGATTGGTTAGAAACCCTAATTGGAAAAGCATAAGCCTAGGGAGGACGAAAATGACCTAATTGTTCATCCAATGATAGAAAAACACCTATTGGATGCACAAGATTGGTTAGAAACCCTAATTGGACAAGCATAAGCCTAGGGAGGACGAAAATGACCTAATTGTTCATCCAATGACACAAAAACACCTATTGGATGCACAAGATTGGTTAGAAACCCTAATTGGACAAGATTAAGTTTAGGGAGGACGAAAATGATGTAAATGTTCATCCAATGACACAAAACACCTATTAGATGCACAAGATTGGTTAAAAACCCTAATTGGAGAAGAATTAGCCTAGGGAGGACGAAAATGACCTAAATGTTCATCCAATGACACAAAAACACCTATTGGATGCACAAGATTGGTTAGAAACCCTAATTTGACAAGCATAAGCCTAGGGAGGACGAAAATGACCTAATTGTTCATCCAATGACAGAAAAACACCTATTGGATGCACAAGATTGGTTAGAAACCCTAATTGGACAAGAATTAGCCTAGGGAGGACGAAAATGACTTAAATGTTCATCCAATGACACAAAAACACCTATTGGTTGCACAAGATTGGTTAGAAACGCTAATTGGACAAGATTAAGTTTAGGGAGGATGTAAATGACCTAATTGTTCATCCAACGACAGAAAACACCTATTGGATGCACAAGATTGGTTAAAAACCCTAATTGGACAAGAATTAGCCTAGGGAGGACGAAAATGATGTAAATGTTCATCCAATGACACAAAACACCTATGGATGCACAAGATTGGTTAAAAACCCTAATTGGACAAGAATTAGCCTAGGGAGGACGAAAATGACCTAAATGTTCATCCAATGACACAAAAACACCTATTGGATGCACAAGATTGGTTAGAAACCCTAATTGGACAAGCATAAGACTAGGGAGGACGAAAATGACCTAATTGTTCATCCAATGACACAAAACACCTATTGGATGCACAAGATTGGTTAGAAACCCTAATTTGACAAGCATAAGCCTAGGGAGGACGAAAATGACCTAATTGTTCATCCAATTACACAAAATACCTATTGGATGCACAAGATTGATTAAAAACCCTAATTGGATGAGATTAAGTTTAGGGAGGATGAAAATGACCTAATTATTCATCCAATGACACAAAACACCTATTGGATGCACAAGATTGGTTAAAAACCCTAATTGGACAAGATTAAGTTTAGGGAGGACGAAAATGATGTAAATGTTCATCCAATGACACAAAAACACCTATTGGATGCACAAGATTGGTTAGAAACCCTAATTTGACAAGCATAAGCCTAGGGAGGACGAAAATGACTTAATTGTTCATCCAATTAAACAAAACACCTATAGGATGCACAACATTGGTTAGAAACCCTAATTGGACAAGATTAAGTTCAGGGAGGACGAAAATGACCTAATTGTTCATCCAACGACAGAAAACACCTATTGGATGCACAAGATTGGTTAGAAACCCTAATTTGACAAGCATAAGCCTAGGGAGGACGAAAATCACCTAAATGTTCATCCAATGACACAAAAACACCTATTGGATGCACAAGATTGGTTAGAAACCCTAATTGGACAAGAATTAGCCTAGGTAGGACGAAAAGGACCTAAATGTTCATCCAATGACACAAAACACCTATTGGATGCACAAGATTGTATATAAACATAAATTGGACAAGAATTAGCCTAGGGAGGACGAAAATGACCTAATTGTTCATCCAACTACACAAAACACCTATAGGATGCACAACATTGGTTAGAAACCCTAATTGGACAAGATTAAGTTTAGGGAGGACGAAAATGACGTAAATGTTCATCCAATGACACAAAACACCTATTGGATGCACAAGATTGGTTAAAAACCCTAATTGGACAAGAATTAGCCTAGGGAGGACGAAAATGACCTAATTGTTCATCCAATGACACAAAACACCTATTGGATGCACAAGATTGGTTAAAAACCCTAATTGGACAAGATTAAGTTTAGGGAGGACGAAAATGACCTAAATGTTCATCCAATGACACAAAACAACTATTGGATGCACAAGATTGGTTAAAAACCCTAATTGGACAAGATTAAGTTTAGGGAGGACGAAAATGACCTAAATGTTCATCCAATGACACAAAACATCTATTGGATGCACAAGATTGGTTAAAAACCCTAATTGGATAAGACTTAGACTAAGGAGGACGAAAATGACCTAAATGTTCATCCAATGACACAAAACAACTATTGGATGCACAAGATTGGTTAAAAACCCTAATTGGACAAGATTAAGTTTAGGGAGGACGAAAATGACCTAAATGTTCATCCAATGACACAAAACATCTATTGGATGCACAAGATTGGTTAAAAACCCTAATTGGATAAGACTTAGACTAAGGAGGACGAAAATGACCTAAATGTTCTTCCAATGACACAAAACACCTATTGGATGCACAAGATTGGTTAAAAACCCTAATTGGACAAGAATTATCATAGGGAGGACGAAAATGACCTAATTGTTCATCCAATGACACAAAAACACCAATTGGATGCACAAGATTGGTTAGAAACCCTAATTGGAAAAGATAAAGTGTAGGGAGGACGAAAATGACCTAAAATGTTCATCCAATGACACAAAACACCTATTGGATGCACAAGATTGGTTAAAAACCCTAATTGGACAAGATTAAGTTTTGGGAGGAGGAAAATGACCTAAATGTTCATCCAATGACACAAAACACCTATTGGATGCACAAGATTGGTTAAAAACCCTAATTGGACAAGATTAAGTTTAGGGAGGACGAAAATGACCTAAATGTTCATCCAATGACACAAAACACCTATTAGATGCACAAGATTGGTTAAAAACCCTAATTGGACAAGAATTAGCCTAGGGAGGACGAAAATGACCTAATTGTTCATCCAATGACACAAAAACACCTGTCGGATGCACAAGATTAGTCAGAAACCCTAATTGAACAAGATTAAGTGTAGGGAGGACGAAAATGACCTAAATGTTCATCCAATGACTCAAAACACCTATTGGATGCACAAGATTGCTTAAAAACCCTAATTGGACAAGATTAAGTTTAGGGAGGACGAAAATGACCTAAATGTTCATCCAATGACACAAAACACCTATTGGATACACAAGATTGGTTAAAAACCCTAATTGGACAAGATTAAGTTTAGGGAGGACGAAAATGACCTAAATATTCATCCAATGACACAACACACCTATTGAATGAACAAGATTGGTTAAAAACCCTAATTGGACAAGATTAAGTGTTGGGAGGACGAAAATGACCTAAATGTTCATCCAATGACACAAAAACACCTATCAGATGCACAAGATTGGTTAGAAACCCTAATTGAACAAGATTAAGTGTAGGGAGGACGAAAATGACCTAAATGTTCATCCAATGACACAAAACACCTACTGGATGCACAAGATTGGTTAAAAACCCTAATTGGACAAGAATTAGCCTAGGGAGGACGAAAATGACCTAATTGTTCATCCAATGACACAAAAACACCTATTGGATGCACAAGATTGGTTAGAAACCCTAATTTGACAAGCATAAGCCTAGGGAGGACGAAAATGACCTAACTGTTCATCCAATGACACAAAACACCTATTAGATGCACATGATTGGTTAAAAACCCTAATTGGACAAGAATTAGCCAAGGGAGGACGAAAATGACCTAAATGTTCATCCAATGACACAAATACACCTATTGGATGCACAAGATTGGTTAAAAACCGTAATTGGACAAGAATTAGCCTAGGGAGGACGAAAATGACCTAAATGTTCATCCAATGACACAAAAACACCTATTGGATGCACAAGATGGGTTAGAAACCCTAACTGGACAAGAATTAGCCTAGGAAGGACGAAAATGACCTAAATGTTCATCCAATGACACAAAAACACCTACTGGATGCACAAGATAGGTTAGAAACCCTAATTGGACAAGAATTAGCCTAGGGAGGACGAAAATGACCTAAATGTTCATCCAATGACACAAATACACCTATTGGATGCACAAGATTGGTTAAAAACCCTAATTGGACAAGAATTAGCCTAGGGAGGACAAAAATGACCTAAATGTTCATCCAATGACACAAAACTTCTATTGGATGCACAAGATTGGTTAAAAACTTAATCGGACAAGAATTAGCCTAGGGAGGACGAAAATGACCTAATTGTTCATCCAATGACAAAAAAACACCTATTGAATGCACAAGATTGGTTAGAAACCCTAATTGGACAAGATTAAGTTTAGGGAGGACGAAAATGACGTAAATGTCCATCCAATGACACAAAACACCTATTAGATGCACATGATTGGTTAAAAACCCTAATTGGACAAGAATTAGCCTTGGGAGGACGAAAATGAACTAAATGTTCATCCAATGACACAAATACACCTATTGGATGCACAAGATTGGTTAAAAACCCTAATTGGACAAGAATTAGCCTAAGGAGGACGAAAATGACCTAATTGTTCATCCAATAACACAAAAAAACCTATTGGTTGCAGAAGATTGGTTAGAAACCCTAATTGGACAAGATTAAGTTTAGAGAGGACGAAAATGACCTAATTGTTCTTCCAATGACACAAAACACCTATTGGATGCACAAGATTGGTTAGAAACCCTAATTTGACAAGCATAAGCCTAGGGAGGACGAAAATGACCTAAATGTTAATTCAATGACACAAAAACACCTATTGGATGCACAAGATTGGTTAGAAACCCTAATTGGACAAGCATAAGCCTAGGGAGGACGAAAATGACCTAATTGTTCATCCAATGACACAAAAACACCTATTGGATGCACAAGATTGGTTAGAAACCCTAATTGGACAAGATTAAGTTTAGGGAGGACGAAAATGATGTAAATGTTCATCCAATGACTCAAAACACCTATTAAATGCACAAGATTGGTTAAAAACCCTAATTGGACAAGAATTAGCCTAGGGAGGACGAAAATGACCTAAATGTTCATCCAATGACACAAAAACACCTATTGGATGCACAAGATTGGTTAGAAACCCTAATTGGACAAGCATAAGCCTAGGGAGGACGAAAATGACATAATTGTTCATCCAATGACAGAAAAACACCTATTGGATGCACAAGATTGGTTAGAAACCCTAATTGGACAAGAATTAGCCTAGGGAGGACGAAAATGACTTAAATGTTCATCCAATGACACAAAAACACCTATTGGATGCACAAGATTGGTTAGAAACCCTAATTGGACAAGAATTAGCCTAGGGAGGACGAAAATGACCTAATTGTTCATCCAATGACACAAAAACACCTATTTGATGCACAAGATTGGTTAGAAACGCTAATTGGACAAGATTAAGTTTAGGGAGGATGAAAATGACCTAATTATTCATCCAATGACACAAAACACCTATTGGATGCACAAGATTGGTTAGAAACCCTAATTGGACAAGAATTAGCCTAGGGAGGACGAAAATGACTTAAATGTTCATTCGATGACACAAAAACACCTATTGGATGCACAAGATTGGTTAGAAACCCTAATTGGACAAGAATTAGCCTAAGGAGGACGAAAATGACCTAATTGTTCATCCAATAACACAAAAAAACCTATTGGTTGCAGAAGATTTGTTAGAAACCCTAATTGGACAAGATTAAGTTTAGAGAGGACGAAAATGACCTAATTGTTCTTCCAATGACACAAAACACCTATTGGATGCACAAGATTGGTTAGAAACCCTAATTTGACAAGCATAAGCCTAGGGAGGACGAAAATGACCTAAATGTTAATTCAATGACACAAAAACACCTATTGGATGCACAAGATTGGTTAGAAACCCTAATTGAACAAGAATTAGCCTAGGGAGGACGAAAATGACTTAAATGTTCATCCAATGACACAAAACACCTATTGGATGCACAAGATTGGTTAAAAACCCTAATTGGACAAGATTAAGTTTAGGGAGGACGAAAATGATGTAAATGTTCATCCAATGACACAAAACACCTATTAGATGCACAAGATTGGTTAAAAACCCTAATTGGACAAGAATTAGCCTAGGTAGGACGAAAATGACCTAAATGTTCATCCAATGACACAAAAACACCTATTGGATGCACAAGATGGGTTAGAAACCCTAATTGGACAAGAATTAGCCTAGGGAGGACGAAAATGACCTAATTGTTCATCCAATGACACAAATACACCTATTGGATGCAGAAGATTGGTTAAAAACCCTAATTGGACAAGAATTAGCCTAGGGAGGACGAAAATGACCTAAATGTTCATCCAATGACACAAAACTCCTATTGGATGCACAACATTGGTTAAAAACTTAATTGGACAAGAATTAGCCTAGGGAGGACGAAAATGACCTAATTGTTCATCCAATGACACAAAAACACCTATTGGATGCACAAGATTGGTTAGAAACCCTAATTGGACAAGATTAAGTTTAGGGAGGACGAAAATGACGTAAATGTTCATCCAATGACACAAAACACCTATTAGATGCACATGATTGGTTAAAAACCCTAATTGAACAAGAATTAGCCTTGGGAGGACGAAAATGACCTAATTGTTCATCCAATAACACAAAAACACCTATTGGATGCAGAAGATTGGTTAGAAACCCTAATTGGACAAGATTAAGTTTAGAGAGGACGAAAATGACCTAATTGTTCATCCAATGACACAAAAACACCTATTGGATGCACAAGATTGGTTAGAAACCCTAATTGGACAAGCATAAGCCTAGGGAGGACGAAAATGACCTAATTGTTCATTCAATGACACAAAAACACCTATTGGTTGCACAAGATTGGTTAGAAACCCTAATTGGACAAGATTAAGTTTAGGGAGGACGAAAATGATGTAAATGTTCATCCAATGACATAAAACACCTATTAGATGCAGAAGATTGGTTAAAAACCCTAATTGGACAAGAATTAGGCTAGGGAGGACGAAAATGACCTAAATGTTCATCCAATGACACAAAAACACCTATTGGATGCACAAGATTTGTTAGAAACCCTAATTGGACAAGCATAAGCCTAGGGAGGACGAAAATGACCTAATTGTTCATCCAATGATAGAAAAACACCTATTGGATGCACAAGATTGGTTAGAAACCCTAATTGGACAAGAATTAGCCTAGGGAGGACGAAAATGACTTAAATGTCCATCCAATGACACAAAAACACCTATTGGATGCACAAGATTGGTTAGAAACCCTAATTGGACAAGAATTAGCCTAGAGAGGACGAAAATGACCTAATTGTTCACCAATGACACAAAAACACCTATTGGATGCACAAGATTGGTTAGAAACGCTAATTGGACAAGATTAAGTTTAGGGAGGATGAAAATGACCTAATTATTCATCCAATGACACAAAACACCTATTGGATGCACAAGATTGGTTAAAAACCCTAATTGGACAAGATTAAGTTTAGGGAGGACGAAAATGATGTAAATGTTCATCCAATGCCACAAAACACCTATTAGATGCACAAGATTGGTTAAAAACCCTAATTGGACAAGAATTAGCCTAGGGAGGACGAAAATGACCTAAATGTTCATCCAATGACACAAAAACACCTATTGGATGCACAAGATTGGTTAGAAACCCTAATTGGACAAGCATAAGCCTAGGGAGGACGAAAATGACCTAATTGTTCATCCAATGACAGAAAAACACCTATTGGATGCACAAGATTGGTTAGAAACCCTAATTGAACAAGAATAAGCCTAGGGAGGACGAAAATGACTTAAATGTTCAACCAATGACCCAAAAACACCTATTGGATGCACAAGATTGGTTAGAAACCCTAATTGGACAAGAATTAGCCTAGGGAGAACGAAAATGACCTAATTGTTCATCCACTGACACAAAAACACCTATTGGATGCACAAGATTGGTTAGAAACGCTAATTGGACAAGATTAAGTTTAGGGAGGATGAAAATGACCTAATTATTCATCCAATGACACAAAACACCTATTGGATGCACAAGATTGGTTAAAAACCCTAATTGGACAAGATTAAGTTTAGGGAGGACGAAAATGATGTAAATGTTCATCCAATGACACAAAACACCTATTAGATGCACAAGATTGGTTAAAAACCCTAATTGGACAAGAATTAGCCTAGGGAGGACGAAAATGACCTAAATGTTCATCCAATGACACAAAAACACCTATTGGATGCAGAAGATTGGTTAGAAACCCTAATTGGACAAGATTAAGTTTAGAGAGGATGAAAATGACCTAATTGTTCATCCAATGACACAAAACACCTATTGGATGCACAAGATTGGTTAGAAACCCTAATTTGACAAGCATAAGCCTAGGGAGGACGAAAATGACCTAAATGTTAATTCAATGACACAAAAACACCTATTGGATGCACAAGATTGGTTAGAAACCCTAATTGGACAAGCATAAGCCTAGGGAGGACGAAAATGACCTAATTGTTCATCCAATGACACAAAAACACCTAATGGATGCACAAGATTGGTTAGAAACCCTAATTGGACAAGATTAAGTTTAGGGAGGACGAAAATGATGTAAATGTTCATCCAATGACACAAAACACCTATTAGATGCACAAGATTGGTTAAAAACCCTAATTGGACAAGAATTAGCCTAGGGAGGAAGAAAATGACCTAAATGTTCATCCAATGACACAAAAACACCTATTGGATGCACAAGATTGGTTAGAAACCCTAATTGGACAAGCATAAGCCTAGGGAGGACGAAAATGACCTAATTGTTCATCCAATGACAGAAAAACACCTATTGGATGCACAAGATTGGTTAGAAACCCTAATTGGACAAGAATTAGCCTAGGGAGGACGAAAATGACTTAAATGTTCATCCAATGACACAAAAACACCTATTGGATGCACAAGATTGGTTAAAAACCCTAATTGGACAAAAATTAGCCTAGGGAGGACGAAAATGACCTAATTGTTCATCCAATGACACAAAAAACCTATTGGATGCACAAGATTGGTTAGAAACCCTAATTGGACAAGATTAAGTTTAGGGAGGACGAAAATGACCTAATTGTTCATCCAACGACAGAAAACACCTATTGGATGCACAAGATTGGTTAGAAACCCTAATTTGACAAGCATAAGCCTAGGGAGGACGAAAATGACCTAATTGTTCATCCAATGACACAAAAACACCTATTGGATGCACAAGATTGGTTAGAAACCCTAATTGGACAAGAATAAGCCTAGGGAGGACGAAAATGACCTAATTGTTCATCCAATGACACAAACACACCTATTGGATGCACAAGATTGGTTAAAAATCCTAATTGGAGAAGTATTAGCATAGGGAGCACGAAAATGACCTAATTGTTCATCCAATGACACAAAAACACCTATTGGATGCACAAGATTGGTTAGAAACCCTAATTGGACAAGATTAAGTGTAGGGAGGACGAGAAGGACCTAAATGTTCATCCAATGACACAAAAACACCTATTGGATGCACAAGATTGGTTAAAAATCCTAATTGGAGAAGTATTAGCATTGGGAGCACGAAAATGACCTAATTGTTCATCCAATGACACAAAACACCTTTTGGATGCACAAGATTGGTTAAAAACCCTAATTGGACAAGAATTAGCCTAGGGAGGACGAAAATGACCTAATTGTTCATCCAATGACACAAAAACACCTATTGGATGCACAAGATTGGTTAAAAACCCTAATTGGACAAAATTAAGTGTAGGGTGGACGAAAATGACCTAAATGTTCATCCAATGACACAAAAACACCTATCGGATGCACAAGATTGGTTAGAAACCCTAATTGAACAAGATTAACTGTAGGGAGGACGAAAATGACCTAAATGTTCATCCAATGACACAAAACACCTATTGGATGCACAAGATTGGTTAAAAACCGTAATTGGATAAGATTAAGTTTAGGGAGGACGAAAATGACCTAAATATTCATCCAATGACACAACACACCTGTTGAATGAACAAGATTGGTTAAAAACCCTAATTGGATAAGAATTAGCCTAAGGAGGACGAAAATGACCTAAATGTTCATCCAATGACACAAAACACCTATTGGATGCACAAGATTGGTTAAAAACCCTAATTGGACAAGAATTATCATAGGGAGGACCAAAATGACCTAATTGTTCATCGAATGACACAAGAACACCAATTGGATGCACAAGATTGGTTAAAAACCCTAATTGGACAAGATTAAGTTTAGGGAGGACGAAAATGACCTAAATGTTCATCCAATGACACAAAACACCTATTGGATGCACAAGATTGGTTAAAAACCCTAATTGGACAAGAATAAGCCTAGCGAGGACGAAAATGACCTACTTGTTCATCCAATGATACAAAACACCTATTGGATGCACAAGATTGGTTAGAAACCCTAATTGGACAAGAATAAGCCTAGGGAGGACGAAAATGACCTAAATGTTCATCCAATGACACAAAAACACCTATTGGATGCACAAGATTGGTTAGAAACCCTAATTGGACAAGAATTAGCCTAGGGAGGACGAAAATGACCTAAATGTTCATCCAATGACACAAAAACACCTATTGGATGCACAAGATTGGTTAGAAACCCTAATTGGACAAGCATAAGCCTAGGGAGGACGAAAATCACCTAATTGTTCATCCATTGACAGAAAAACACCTATTGGATGCACAAGATTGGTTAGAAACCCTAATTGGACAAGCATAAGCCTAGGGAGGACGAAAATGACCTAATTGTTCATTCAATGACACAAAAACACCTATTGGATGCACAAGATTGGTTAGAAACCCTAATTGGACAAGATTAAGTTTAGGGAGGACGAAAATGATGTAAATGTTCATCCAATGACACAAAACACCTATTAGATGCACAAGATTGGTTAAAAACCCTAATTGGACAAGAATTAGCCTAGGGAGGACGAAAATGACCTAAATGTTCATCCAATGACACAAAAACACCTATTGGATGCACAAGATTGGTTAGAAACCCTAATTGGACAAGCATAAGCCTAGGGAGGACGAAAATGACCTAATTGTTCATCCAATGACCGAAAAACACCTATTGGATGCACAAGATTGGTTAGAAACCCTAATTGGACAAGAATTAGCCTAGGGAGGACGATAATGACTTAAATGTTCATCCAATGACACAAAAACACCTATTGGATGCACAAGATTGGTTAGAAACCCTAATTGGACAAGAATTAGCCTAGGGAGGACGAAAATGACCTAATTGTTCATCCAATGACACAAAAACACCTATTGGATGCACAAGATTGGTTAGAAACGCTAATTGGACAAGGTTAAGTTTAGGGAGGATGAAAATGACCTAATTATTCATCCAATGACACAAAACACCTATTGGATGCACAAGATTGGTTAAAAACCCTAATTGGACAAGATTAAGTTTAGGGAGGACGAAAATGATGTAAATGTTCATCCAATGACACAAAACACCTATTAGATGCACAAGATTGGTTAAAAACCCTAATTGGACAAGAATTAGCCTAGGGAGGACGAAAATGACCTAATTGTTCATCCAATGACACAAAAACACCTATTGGATGCACAAGATTGGTTAAAAACCCTAATTAGACCAGAATTAGCCTAGGGAGGACGAAAATGACCTAATTGTTCATCCAATGACACAAAAACACCTATTGGATGCACAAGATTGGTTAGAAACCCTAATTGGACAAGATTAAGTTTAGGGAGGACGAAAATGATGTAAATGTTCATCCAATGACACAAAACACCTATTAGATGCAGAAGATTGGTTAAAAACCCTAATTGGACAAGAATTAGGCTAGGGAGGACGAAAATGACCTAAATGTTCATCCAATGACACAAAAACACCTATTGGATGCACAAGATTTGTTAGAAACCCTAATTGGACAAGCATAAGCCTAGGGAGGACGAAAATGACCTAATTGTTCATCCAATGATAGAAAAACACCTATTGGATGCACAAGATTGGTTAGAAACCCTAATTGGACAAGAATTAGCCTAGGGAGGACGAAAATGACTTAAATGTTCATCCAATGACACAAAAACACCTATTGGATGCACAAGATTGGTTAAAAACCCTAATTGGACAAGATTAAGTTTAGGGAGGACGAAAATGATGTAAATGTTCATCCAATGACACAAAACACCTATTAGATGCACAAGATTGGTTAAAAACCCTAATTGGACAAGAATTAGCCTAGGGAGGACGAAAATGACCTAAATGTTCATCCAATGACACAAAAACACCTATTGGATGCACAAGATTGGTTAGAAACCCTAATTGGACAAGCATAAGCCTAGGGAGGACGAAAATGACCTAATTGTTCATCCAATGACAGAAAAACACCTATTGGATGCACAAGATTGGTTAGAAACGCTAATTGGACAAGATTAAGTTTAGGGAGGATGAAAATGACCTAATTATTAATCCAATGACACAAAACACCTATTGGATGCACAAGATTGGTTAAAAACCCTAATTGGACAAGATTAAGTTTAGGGAGGACGAAAATGATGTAAATGTTCATCCAATGACACAAAACACCTATTAGATGCACAAGATTGGTTAAAAACCCTAATTGGAAAAGAATTAGCCTAGGGAGGACGAAAATGACCTAAATGTTCATCCAATGACACAAAAACACCTATTGGATGCACAAGATTGGTTAGAAACCCTAATTGGACAAGCATAAGCCTAGGGAGGACGAAAATGACCTAATTGTTCATCTTATGACAGAAAAACACCTATTGGATGCACAAGATTGGTTAGAAACCCTAATTGGACAAGAATTAGCCTAGGGAGGACGAAAATGATGTAAATGTTCATCCAATGACACAAAACACCTATTAGATGCACAAGATTGGTTAAAAACCCTAATTGGACAAGAATTAGCCTAGGGAGGACGAAAATGACCTAAATGTTCATCCAATGACACTAAAACACCTATTGGATGCACAAGATTGGTTAGAAACCCTACTTGGACAAGCATTAGCCTAGGTAAGACGAAAATGGCCTAATTGTTCATCAAATGACACAAAACACCTATGGATGCACAAGATTGGTTAAAAACCCTAATTGGACAAGAATTAGCCTAGGGTGGACGAAAATGACCTAATTGTTCATCCAATTACACAAAATACCTATTGGATGCACAAGATTGGTTAAAAACCCTAATTGGATAAGAATTAGCCTAGGGAGGACGAAAATGACGTAATTGGTCATCCAATGACACAAAAAGACCTATTGGATGCATAAGATTGGTTAGAAACCATAATTGGACAAGATTAAGTTTAAGGAGGACGAAAAGGACCTAATTATTCATCCAATGACACAAAACACCTATTGGATGCACAAGATTGGTTAAAAACCCTAATTGGACAAGATTAAGTTTAGGGAGGACGAAAATGACCTAATTGTTCATCCAACGAAAGAAAACACCTATTGGATGCACAAGATTGGTTAGAAACCCTAATTTGACAAGCATAAGCCTAGGGAGGACGAAAATGACCTAATTGTTCATCCAATGACACAAAAACACCTATTGGATGCACAAGATTGGTTAGAAACCCTAATTGGACAAGATTAAGTTTAGGGAGGACGAAAATGATGTAAATGTTAATCCAATGACACAAAACACCTATTAGATGCACAAGATTGGTTAAAAACCCTAATTGGACAAGAATTAGCCTAGGGAGGACGAAAATGACCTAAATGTTCATCCAATGACACAAAAACACCTATTGGATGCACAAGATTGGTTAGAAACCCTAATTGGACAAGCATAAGCCTAGGGAGGACGAAAATGACCTAATTGTTCATCCAACGACAGAAACACCTATTGGGTGCACAAGATTGGTTAGAAACCCTAATTTGACAAGCATAAGCCTAGGGAGGAAGAAAATGACCTAATTGTTCATCCAATGACACAAAAACACCTATTGGATGCACAAGATTGGTTAGAAATGCTAATTGAACAAGATTAAGTTTAGGGAGGATGAAAATGACCTAATTATTCATCCAATGACACAAAACACCTATTGGATGCACAAGATTGGTTAAAAACCCTAATTGGACAAGATTAAGTTTAGGGAGGACGAAAATGACCTAATTGTTCATCCAACGACAGAAAACACCTATTGGATGCACAAGATTGGTTAGAAACCCTAATTTGACAAGCATAAGCCTAGGGAGGACGAAAATCACCTAAATGTTCATCCAATGACACAAAAACATCTATTGGATGCACAAGATTGGTTAGAAACCCTAATTGGACAAGAATTAGCCTAGGTAGGACGAAAAGGACCTAAATGTTCATCCAATGACACAAAACTCCTATTGGATGCACAAGATTGGTTAAAAACTTAATTGGACAAGAATTAGCCTAGGGAGAACGAAAATGACCTAATTGTTCATCCAATGACACAAAAACACCTATTGGATGCACAAGATTGGATAGAAACCCTAATTGGACAAGATTAAGTTTAGGGAGGACGAAAATGACGTAAATGTTCATCCAATGACACAAAACACCTATTAGATGCACATGATTGGTTAAAAACCCTAATTGGACAAGAATTAGCCTTGGGAGGACGAAAATGACCTAAATGTTCATACAATGACACAAATACACCTATTGGATGCACAAGATTGGTTAAAAACCCTAATTGGACAAGAATTAGCCTAGGGAGGACGAAAATGACCTAATTGTTCATCCAATAACACAAAAACACCTATTGGATGCAGAAGATTGGTTAGAAACCCTAATTGGACAAGATTAAGTTTAGAGAGGACGAAAATGACCTAATTGTTCATCCAATGACACAAAACACCTATTGGATGCACAAGATTGGTTAGAAACCCTAATTTGACAAGCATAAGCCTAGGGAGGACGAAAATGACCTAAGTGTTAATTCAATGACACAAAAACACCTATTGGATGCACAAGATTGGTTAGAAACCCTAATTGGACAAGAATTAGCCTAGGTAGGACGAAAAGGACCTAAATGTTCATCCAATGACACAAAACTCCTATTGGATGCACAAGATTGGTTAAAAACTTAATTGGACAAGAATTAGCCTAGGGAGAACGAAAATGACCTAATTGTTCATCCAATGACACAAAAACACCTATTGGATGCAGAAGATTGGTTAGAAACCCTAATTGGACAACATTAAGTTTAGAGAGGACGAAAATGACCTAATTGTTCATCCAATGACACAAAACACCTATTGGATGCACAAGATTGGTTAGAAACCCTAATTTGACAAGCATAAGCCTAGGGAGGACGAAAATGACCTAAGTGTTAATTCAATGACACAAAAACACCTATTGGATGCACAAGATTGGTTAGAAACCCTAATTGGACAAGCATAAGCCTAGGGAGGACGAAAATGACCTAATTGTTCATCCAATGACACAAAAACACCTATTGGATGCACAAGATTGGTTAGAAACCCTAATTGGACAAGATTAAGTTTAGGGAGGACGAAAATGATGTAAATGTTCATCCAATGACACAAAACACCTATTAGATGCACAAGATTGGTTAAAAACCCTAATTGGAGAAGAATTAGCCTAGGGAGGACGAAAATGACCTAAATGTTCATCCAATGACACAAAAACACCTATTGGATGCACAAGATTGGTTAGAAACCCTAATTTGACAAGCATAAGCCTAGGGAGGACGAAAATGACCTAATTGTTCATCCAATGACAGAAAAACACCTATTGGATGCACAAGATTGGTTAGAAACCCTAATTGGACAAGAATTAGCCTAGGGAGGACGAAAATGACCTAATTGTTCATCCAATGACACAAAACACCTATTGGATGCACAAGATTGGTTAGAAACCCTAATTGGACAAGAATAAGCCTAGGGAGGACGAAAATGACCTAAATGTTCATCCAATGACACAAAAACACCTATTGGATGCACAAGATTGGTTAGAAGAACTAATTGGACAAGAATAAGCCTAGGGAGGACGAAAATGACCTAATTATTCATCCAATGACACAAAAACACCTATTGGATGCACAAGATTGGTTAGAAACCCTAATTGGACAAGAATTAGCCTAGGGAGGACGAAAATGACCTAATTGTTCATCCAATGACACAAAAGACCAATTGGATGCACAAGATTGGTTAGAAACCCTAATTGGACAAGAATTAGCCTAGGGTGGACGAAAATGACCTAATTGTTCATCCAATGACACAAAAACACATATTGGATGCACAAGATTGGTTAGAAACCCTAACTGGACAAGATTAAGTTTAGGGAGGACGAAAATGACCTAAATGTTCATCCAATGACACAAAACACCTATTGGATGCACAAGATTGGTTAAAAACCCTAATTGGAAAAGAATTAGCATCGGGAGGACGAAAATGACCTAATTGTTCATCCAATGACACAAAAACACCTATTGGATGCACAAGATTGGTTAGAAACCCTAATTGGACAAGCATAAGCCTAGGGAGGACGAAAATGACCTAATTGTTCATCCAATGACACAAAAACACCTAATGGATGCACAAGATTGGTTAGAAACCCTAATTGGACAAGATTAAGTTTAGGGAGGACGAAAATGATGTAAATGTTCATCCAATGACACAAAACACCTATTAGATGCACAAGATTGGTTAAAAACCCTAATTGGACAAGAATTAGCCTAGGGAGGAAGAAAATGACCTAAATGTTCATCCAATGACACAAAAACACCTATTGGATGCACAAGATTGGTTAGAAACCCTAATTGGACAAGCATAAGCCTAGGGAGGACGAAAATGACCTAATTGTTCATCCAATGACCGAAAAACACCAATTGGATGCACAAGATTGGTTAGAAACCCTAATTGGACAAGAATTAGCCTAGGGAGGACGAAAATGACTTAAATGTTCATCCAATGACACAAAAACACCTATTGGATGCACAAGATTGGTTAGAAACCCTAATTGGACAAGAATTAGCCTAGGGAGGACGAAAATGACCTAATTGTTCATCCAATGACACAAAAACACCTATTGGATGCACAAGATTGGTTAGAAACGCTAATTGGACAAGGTTAAGTTTAGGGAGGATGAAAATGACCTAATTATTCATCCAATGACACAAAACACCTATTGGATGCACAAGATTGGTTAAAAACCCTAATTGGACAAGATTAAGTTTAGGGAGGACGAAAATGATGTAAATGTTCATCCAATGACACAAAACACCTATTAGATGCACAAGATTGGTTAAAAACCCTAATTGGACAAGAATTAGCCTAGGGAGGACGAAAATGACCTAAATGTTCATCCAATGACACAAAAACACCTATTGGATGCACAAGATTGGTTAGAAACCCTAATTGGACAAGCATAAGCCTAGGGAGGACGAAAATAACCTAATTGTTCATCTTATGACAGAAAAACACCTATTGGATGCACAAGATTGGTTAGAAACCCTAATTGGACAAGAATTAGCCTAGGGAGGACGAAAATGACTTAAATGTTCATCCAATGACACAAAAACACCTATTGGATGCACAAGATTGGTTAGAAACCCTAATTGGACAAGAATTAGCCTAGGGAGGACGAAAATGACCTAATTGTTCATCCAATTACACAAAATACCTATTGGATGCACAAGATTGGTTAAAAACCCTAATTGGATAAGAATTAGCCTAGGGAGGACGAAAATGACCTAATTGTTCATCCAATGACACAAAAACACCTATTGGATGCACAAGATTGGTTAGAAACCCTAATTGGACAAGATTAAGTGTAGGGAGGACGAAAATGACCTAAATATTCATCCAATGACACAAAACACCTATTGGATGCAAAAGATTGGTTAAAAACCCTAATTGGACAAGATTAAGTGTAGGGAGGACGATTATGACCTAAATATTCTTCCAATGACACAAAAACACCTATTGGATGCACAAGATTGGTTAGAAACCCTAATTGGACAAGTATAAGCCTAGGGAGGACGAAAATGACCTAATTGTTCATCCAATGACACAAAACACCTATTAGATGCACAAGATTGGTTAAAAACCCTAATTGGACAAGAATTAGCCTAGGGAGGACGAAAATGACCTAAATGTTCATCCAATGACACAAAAACACCTATTGGATGCACAAGATTGGTTAGAAACCCTAATTGGACAAGATTAAGTTTAGGGGGGACGAAAATGACCTAAATGTTCATCCAATGACACAAAACTCCTATTGGATGCACAAGATTGGTTAAAAACCCTAATTGGACAAGAATTAGCCTAGGGAGGACGAAAATGACCTAATTGTTCATCCAATGACACAAAAACACCTATTGGATGCACAAGATTGGTTAGAAACGCTAATTGGACAAGATTAAGTTTAGGGAGGATAAAAATGACCTAATTATTCATCCAATGACACAAAACACCTATTGGATGCACAAGATTGGTTAAAAACCCTAACTGGACAAGAATTAGCCTAGGGAGGACGAAAATGATGTAAATGTTCATCCAATGACACAAAACACCTATGGATGCACAAGATTGGTTAAAAACCCTAATTGGACAAGAATTAGCCTAGGGAGGACGAAAATGACCTAAATGTTCATCCAATGACACAAAAACATCTATTGGATGCACAAGATTGGTTAGAAACCCTAATTGAACAAGCATAAGCCTAGGGAGGACGAAAATGACCTAATTGTTCATCCAATGATACAAAAACACCTATTGGATGCACAAGATTGGTTAGAAACCCTAATTGGACAAGAATTAGCCTAGGGAGGACGAAAATGACTTAAATGTTCATCCAATGACACAAAAACACCTATTGGATGCACAAGATTGGTTAGAAACCCTAATTGGACAAGAATTAGCCTAGGGAGGACGAAAATGACCTAATTGTTCATCCCATGACACAAAAAACCTATTGGATGCACAAGATTGGTTAGAAACGCTAATTGGACAAGATTAAGTTTAGGGAGGATGAAAATGACCTAATTATTCATCCAATGACACAAAACACCTATTGGATGCACAAGATTGGTTAAAAACCCTAATTGGACAAGATTAAGTTTAGGGAGGACGAAAATGACCTAATTGTTCATCCAACGACAGAAAACACCTATTGGATGCACAAGATTGGTTAGAAACCCTAATTTGACAAGCATAAGCCTAGGGAGGACGAAAATGACCTAATTGTTCATTCAATGACACAAAAACACCTATTGGATGCACAAGATTGGTTAGAAACCCTAATTGGACAAGATTAAGTTTAGGGAGGACGAAAATGATGTAAATGTTCATCCAATGTCACAAAACACCTATTAGATGCACAAGATTGGTTTAAAACCCTAATTGGACAAGAATTAGCCTAGGGAGGACGAAAATGACCTAAATGTTCATCCAATGACACAAAAACACCTATTGGATGCACAAGATTGGTTAGAAACCCTAATTGGACAAGCATAAGCCTAGGGAGGACGAAAATGACCTAATTGTTCATCCATTGACAGAAAAACACCTATTGGATGCACAAGATTGGTTAGAAACCCTAATTGGACAAGCATAAGCCTAGGGAGGACGAAAATGACCTAATTGTTCATCCAATGATAGAAAAACACCTATTGGATGCACAAGATTGGTTAGAAACGCTAATTGGACAAGATTAAGTTTAGGGAGGACGAAAATGATGTAAATGTTCATCCAATGACACAAAACACCTATTAGATGCACAAGATTGGTTAAAAACCCTAATTGGACAAGAATTAGCCTAGGGAGGACGAAAATGACCTAAATGTTCATCCAATGACACAAAAACACCTATTGGATGCACAAGATTGGTTAGAAACCCTAATTGGACAAGCATAAGCCTAGGGAGGACGAAAATCACCTAATTGTTCATCCATTGACAGAAAAACACCTATTGGATGCACAAGATTGGTTAGAAACCCTAATTGGACAAGCATAAGCCTAGGGAGGACGAAAATGACCTAATTGTTCATTCAATGACACAAAAACACCTATTGGATGCACAAGATTGGTTAGAAACCCTAATTGGACAAGATTAAGTTTAGGGAGGACGAAAATGATGTAAATGTTCATCCAATGACACAAAACACCTATTAGATGCACAAGATTGGTTAAAAACCCTAATTGGACAAGAATTAGCCTAGGGAGGACGAAAATGACCTAAATGTTAATCCAATGACACAAAAACACCTATTGGATGCACAAGATTGGTTAGAAACCCTAATTGGACAAGCATAAGCCTAGGGAGGACGAAAATGACCTAATTGTTCATCCATTGACAGAAAAATACCTATTGGATGCACAAGATTGGTTAGAAACCCTAATTGGACAAGAATTAGCCTAGGGAGGACGAAAATGACTTAAATGTTCATCCAATGACACAAAAACACCTATTGGATGCACAAGATTGGTTAGAAACCCTAATTGGACAAGATTAAGTTTAGGGAGGACGAAAATGATGTAAATGTTCATCCAATGACACAAAACACCTATTAGATGCAGAAGATTGGTTAAAAACCCTAATTGGACAAGAATTAGCCTAGGGAGGACGAAAATGACCTAAATGTTCATCCAATGACACAAAAACACGTATTGGATGCACAAGATTTGTTAGAAACCCTAATTGGACAAGCATAAGCCTAGTGAGGACGAAAATGACCTAATTGTTCATCCAATGACAGAAAAACACCTATTGGATGCACAAGATTGGTTAGAAACCCTAATTGGACAAGAATTAGCATAGGGAGGACGAAAATGACTTAAATGTTCATCCAATGACACAAAAACACCTATTGGATGCACAAGATTGGTTAGAAACCCTAATTGGACAAGAATTAGCCTAGGGAGGACGAAAATGACCTAATTGTTCATCCAATGACACAAAAACACCTATTGGATGCACAAGATTGGTTAGAAACGCTAATTGGACAAGATTAAGTTTAGGGAGGACGAAAATGATGTAAATGTTCATCCAATGCCACAAAACACCTATTAGATGCACAAGATTGGTTAAAAACCCTAATTGGACAAGAATTAACCTAGGGAGGACGAAAATGACCTAAATGTTCATCCAATGACACAAAAACACCTATTGGATGCACAAGATTGGTTAGAAACCCTAATTGGACAAGCATAAGCCTAGGGAGGACGAAAATGACCTAATTGTTCATCTTATGACAGAAAAACACCTATTGGATGCACAAGATTGGTTAGAAACCCTAATTGGACAAGAATTAGCCTAGGGAGGACGAAAATGACTTAAATGTTCATCCAACGACACAAAAACCCCTATTGGATGCACAAGATTGGTTAGAAACCCTAATTGGACAAGAATTAGCCTAGGGAGGACGAAAATGACCTAATTGTTCATCCAATGACACAAAAACACCTATTGGATGCACATGATTGGTTAGAAACGCTAATTGGACAAGATTAAGTTTAGGGAGGATGAAAATGACCTAATTATTAATCCAATGACACAAAACACCTATTGGATGCACAAGATTGGTTAAAAACCCTAATTTGACAAGATTAAGTTTAGGGAGGACGAAAATGATGTAAATGTTCATCCAATGACACAAAACACCTATTAGATGCACAAGATTGGTTAAAAACCCTAATTGGACAAGAATTAGCCTAGGTAGGACGAAAATGACCTAAATGTTCATCCAATGACACAAAAACACCTATTGGATGCACAAGATTGGTTAGAAACCCTAATTGGACAAGCATAAGCCTAGGGAGGACGAAAATGACCTAAATGTTAATCCAATGACACAAAGACACCTATTGGATGCACAAGATTGGTTAGAAACCCTAATTGGACAAGCATTAGCCTAGGTAGGACGAAAATGGCCTAATTGTTCACCAAATGACACAAAACACCTATGGATGCACAAGATTGGTTAAAAACCCTAATTGGACAAGAATTAGCCTAGGGTGGACGAAAATGACCTAATTGTTCATCCAATTACACAAAATACCTATTGGATGCACAAGATTGGTTAAAAACCCTAATTGGATAAGAATTAGCCTAGGGAGGACGAAAATGACCTAATTGTTCATCCAATGACACAAAAACACCTATTGGATGCACAAGATTGGTTAGAAACCATAATTGGACAAGATTAAGTTTAAGGAGGACGAAAATGACCTAATTATTCATCCAATGACACAAAACACCTATTGGATGCACAAGATTGGTTAAAAACCCTAATTGGACAAGATTAAGTTTAGGGAGGACGAAAATGACCTAATTGTTCATCCAACGAAAGAAAACACCTATTGGATGCACAAGATTGGTTAGAAACCCTAATTTGACAAGCATAAGCCTAGGGAGGACGAAAATGACCTAATTGTTCATCCAATGACACAAAAACACCTATTGGATGCACAAGATTGGTTAGAAACCCTAATTGGATAAGATTAAGTTTAGGGAGGACGATGATGACCTAATTATTCATCCAATGACACAAAACACCTATTAGATGCACAAGATTGGTTAAAAACCCTAATTGGACAAGAATTAGCCTAGGGAGGACGAAAATGACCTAAATGTTCATCCAATGACACAAAAACACCTATTGGATGCACAAGATTGGTTAGAAACCCTAATTGGACAAGCATAAGCCTAGGGAGGACGAAAATGACCTAATTGTTAATCCAATGACACAAAAACACCTATTGGATGCACAAGATTGGTTAAAAACCCAAATTGGACAAGAATTAGCCTAGGGAGGACGAAAATGACCTAAATGTTCATCGAATGACACAACACACCTATTGGATGCACAAGATTGGTAAAAACCTCTAATTGGACAAGAATTAGCCTAGGGAGGACGAAAATGACCTAATTGTTCATCCAATGACAGAAAAACACCTATTGGATGCACAAGATTGGTTAGAAACATAAATTGGACAAGAATTAGCCTAGGGAGGACGAAAATGACCTAATTGTTCATCCAATGACACAAAACACCTATTGGATGCACAAGATTGGTTAAAAACCCTAATTGGACAAGATTAAGTTTAGGGAGGACGAAAATGACCTAATTGTTCATCCAACGACAGAAAACACCTATTGGATGCACAAGATTGGTTAGAAACTCTAATTTGACAAGCATAAGCCTAGGGAGGACGAAAATGACCTAAATGTCCATCCAATGACACAAAAACACCTATTGGATGCACAAGATGGGTTAGAAACCCTAATTGGACAAGAATTAGCCTAGGGAGGACGAAAATGACCTAAATGTTCATCCAATGACACAAATACACCTATTGGATGCACAAGATTGGTTAAAAACCCTAATTGGACAAGAATTAGCCTAAGGAGGACGAAAATGACCTAATTGTTCATCCAATAACACAAAAAAACCTATTGGTTGCAGAAGATTGGTTAGAAACCCTAATTGGACAAGATTAAGTTTAGAGAGGACGAAAATGACCTAATTGTTCTTCCAATGACACAAAACACCTATTGGATGCACAAGATTGGTTAGAAACCCTAATTTGACAAGCATAAGCCTAGGGAGGACGAAAATGACCTAAATGTTAATTCAATGACACAAAAACACCTATTGGATGCACAAGATTGGTTAGAAACCCTAATTGGACAAGCATAAGCCTAGGGAGGACGAAAATGACCTAATTGTTCATCCAATGACACAAAAACACCTAATGGATGCACAAGATTGGTTAGAAACCCTAATTGGACAAGATTAAGTTTAGGGAGGACGAAAATGATGTAAATGTTCATCCAATGACACAAAACACCTATTAGATGCACAAGATTGGTTAAAAACCCTAATTGGACAAGAATTAGCCTAGGGAGGAAGAAAATGACCTAAATGTTCATCCAATGACACAAAAACACCTATTGGATGCACAAGATTGGTTAGAAACCCTAATTGGACAAGCATAAGCCTAGGGAGGACGAAAATGACCTAATTGTTCATCCAATGACAGAAAAACACCTATTGGATGCACAAGATTGGTTAGAAACCCTAATTGGACAAGAATTAGCCTAGGGAGGACGAAAATGACTTAAATGTTCATCCAATGACACAAAAACACCTATTGGATGCACAAGATTGGTTAGAAACCCTAATTAGACAAGAATTAGCCTAGGGAGGACGAAAATGACCTAATTGTTCATCCAATGACACAAAAACACCTATTGGATGCACAAGATTGGTTAGAAACGCTAATTGGACAAGATTAAGTTTAGGGAGGATGAAAATGACCTAATTATTCATCCAATGACACAAAACACCTATTGGATGCACAAGATTGGTTAAAAACCCTAATTGGACAAGATTAAGTTTAGGGAGGACGAAAATGACCTAATTGTTCATCCAACGACAAAAAACACCTATTGGATGCACAAGATTGGTTAGAAACCCTAATTTGACAAGCATAAGCCTAGGGAGGACGAAAATGACCTAATTGTTCATCCAATGACACAAAAACACCTATTGGATGCACAAGATTGGTTAGAAACCCTAATTGGACAAGATTAAGTTTAGGGAGGACGATGATGACCTAATTATTCATCCAATGACACAAAACACCTATTAGATGCACAAGATTGGTTAAAAACCCTAATTGGACAAGAATTAGCCTAGGGAGGACGAAAATGACCTAAATGTTCATCCAATGACACAAAAACACCTAT
Source organism: Cicer judaicum (assembly GCA_037974835.1). Taxonomy (NCBI): domain Eukaryota; kingdom Viridiplantae; phylum Streptophyta; class Magnoliopsida; order Fabales; family Fabaceae; genus Cicer; species Cicer judaicum. The sequence goes on from JBBPBS010000437.1 coordinate 124,223, forward strand.
TGGATGCACAAGATTGGTTAGAAACCCTAATTGGACAAGCATAAGCCTAGGGAGGACGAAAATGACCTAATTGTTCATCCATTGACAGAAAAACACCTATTGGATGCACAAGATTGGTTAGAAACCCTAATTTGACAAGCATAAGCCTAGGGAGGACGAAAATGACCTAATTGTTCATTCAATGACACAAAAACACCTATTGGATGCACAAGATTGGTTAGAAACCCTAATTGGACAAGATTAAGTTTAGGGAGGACGAAAATGATGTAAATGTTCATCCAATGACACAAAACACCTACTAGATGCACAAGATTGGTTAAAAACCCTAATTGGACAAGAATTAGCCTAGGGAGGACGAAAATGACCTAAATGTTCATCCAATGACACAAAAACACCTATTGGATGCACAAGATTGGTTAGAAACCCTAATTGGACAAGCATAAGACTAGGGAGGACGAAAATGACCTAATTGTTCATCCAATGACACAAAACACCTATTGGATGCACAAGATTGGTTAGAAACCCTAATTTGACAAGCATAAGCCTAGGGAGGACGAAAATGACCTAATTGTTCATCCAATTACACAAAATACCTATTGGATGCACAAGATTGATTAAAAACCCTAATTGGATGAGATTAAGTTTAGGGAGGATGAAAATGACCTAATTATTCATCCAATGACACAAAACACCTATTGGATGCACAAGATTGGTTAAAAACCCTAATTGGACAAGATTAAGTTTAGGGAGGACGAAAATGATGTAAATGTTCATCCAATGACACAAAAACACCTATTGGATGCACAAGATTGGTTAGAAACCCTAATTTGACAAGCATAAGCCTAGGGAGGACGAAAATGACTTAATTGTTCATCCAATTAAACAAAACACCTATAGGATGCACAACATTGGTTAGAAACCCTAATTGGACAAGATTAAGTTCAGGGAGGACGAAAATGACCTAATTGTTCATCCAACGACAGAAAACACCTATTGGATGCACAAGATTGGTTAGAAACCCTAATTTGACAAGCATAAGCCTAGGGAGGACGAAAATCACCTAAATGTTCATCCAATGACACAAAAACACCTATTGGATGCACAAGATTGGTTAGAAACCCTAATTGGACAAGAATTAGCCTAGGTAGGACGAAAAGGACCTAAATGTTCATCCAATGACACAAAACACCTATTGGATGCACAAGATTGGTTATAAACATAAATTGGACAAGAATTAGCCTAGGGAGGACGAAAATGACCTAATTGTTCATCCAATGACACAAAAACACCTATTGGATGCACAAGATTGGTTAGAAACCCTAATTGGACAAGAATTAGCCTAGGGAGGACGAAAAGGACGTAAATGTTCATCCAATGACACTAAACACCTATTGGATGCACAAGATTGGTTAAAAACCCTAATTGGATAAGAATTAGCCTAGGGAGGACGAAAATGACGTAATTGTTCATCCAATGACACAAAAACACCTATTGGATGCACAAGATTGGTTAGAAACCATAATTGGACAAGATTAAGTTTAAGGAGGACGAAAATGACCTAATTATTCATCCAATGACACAAAACACCTATTGGATGCACAAGATTGGTTAAAAACCCTAATTGGACAAGATTAAGTTTAGGGAGGACGAAAATGACCTAATTGTTCATCCAACGAAAGAAAACACCTATTGGATGCACAAGATTGGTTAGAAACCCTAATTTGACAAGCATAAGACTAGGGAGGACGAAAATGACCTAATTGTTCATCCAATGACACAAAAACACCTATTGGATGCACAAGATTGGTTAGAAACCCTAATTGGACAAGCATAAGCCTAGGGAGGACGAAAATGACCTAAATGTTAATCCAATGACACAAAGACACCTATTGGATGCACAAGACTGGTTAGAAACCCTAATTGGACAAGCATTAGCCTAGGTAGGACGAAAATGGCCTAATTGTTCACCAAATGACACAAAACACCTATGGATGCACAAGATTGGTTAAAAACCCTAATTGGACAAGAATTAGCCTAGGGTGGACGAAAATGACCTAATTGTTCATCCAATTACACAAAATACCTATTGAATGCACAAGATTGGTTAAAAACCCTAATTGGATAAGAATTAGCCTAGGGAGGACGAAAATGACGTAATTGTTCATCCAATGACACAAAAACACCTATTGGATGCACAAGATTGGTTAGAAACCATAATTGGACAAGATTAAGTTTAAGGAGGACGAAAATGACCTAATTATTCATCCAATGACACAAAACACCTATTGGATGCACAAGATTGGTTAAAAACCCTAATTGGACAAGATTAAGTTTAGGGAGGACGAAAATGACCTAATTGTTCATCCAACGAAAGAAAACACCTATTGGATGCACAAGATTGGTTAGAAACCCTAATTTGACAAGCATAAGCCTAGGGAGGACGAAAATGACCTAATTGTTCATCCAATGACACAAAAACACCTATTGGATGCACAAGATTGGTTAGAAACCCTAATTGGATAAGATTAAGTTTAGGGAGGACGATGATGACCTAATTATTCATCCAATGACACAAAACACCTATTAGATGCACAAGATTGGTTAAAAACCCTAATTGGACAAGAATTAGCCTAGGGAGGACGAAAATGACCTAAATGTTCATCCAATGACACAAAAACACCTATTGGATGCACAAGATTGGTTAGAAACCCTAATTGGACAAGCATAAGCCTAGGGAGGACGAAAATGACCTAATTGTTAATCCAATGACACAAAAACACCTATTGGATGCACAAGATTGGTTAAAAACCCAAATTGGACAAGAATTAGCCTAGGGAGGACGAAAATGACCTAAATGTTCATCGAATGACACAACACACCTATTGGATGCACAAGATTGGTAAAAACCTCTAATTGGACAAGAATTAGCCTAGGGAGGACGAAAATGACCTAATTGTTCATCCAATGACAGAAAAACACCTATTGGATGCACAAGATTGGTTAGAAACATAAATTGGACAAGAATTAGCCTAGGGAGGACGAAAATGACCTAATTGTTCATCCAATGACACAAAACACCTATTGGATGCACAAGATTGGTTAAAAACCCTAATTGGACAAGATTAAGTTTAGGGAGGACGAAAATGACCTAATTGTTCATCCAACGACAGAAAACACCTATTGGATGCACAAGATTGGTTAGAAACTCTAATTTGACAAGCATAAGCCTAGGGAGGACGAAAATGACCTAAATGTCCATCCAATGACACAAAAACACCTATTGGATGCACAAGATGGGTTAGAAACCCTAATTGGACAAGAATTAGCCTAGGGAGGACGAAAATGACCTAAATGTTCATCCAATGACACAAATACACCTATTGGATGCACAAGATTGGTTAAAAACCCTAATTGGACAAGAATTAGCCTAAGGAGGACGAAAATGACCTAATTGTTCATCCAATAACACAAAAAAACCTATTGGTTGCAGAAGATTGGTTAGAAACCCTAATTGGACAAGATTAAGTTTAGAGAGGACGAAAATGACCTAATTGTTCTTCCAATGACACAAAACACCTATTGGATGCACAAGATTGGTTAGAAACCCTAATTTGACAAGCATAAGCCTAGGGAGGACGAAAATGACCTAAATGTTAATTCAATGACACAAAAACACCTATTGGATGCACAAGATTGGTTAGAAACCCTAATTGGACAAGCATAAGCCTAGGGAGGACGAAAATGACCTAATTGTTCATCCAATGACACAAAAACACCTAATGGATGCACAAGATTGGTTAGAAACCCTAATTGGACAAGATTAAGTTTAGGGAGGACGAAAATGATGTAAATGTTCATCCAATGACACAAAACACCTATTAGATGCACAAGATTGGTTAAAAACCCTAATTGGACAAGAATTAGCCTAGGGAGGAAGAAAATGACCTAAATGTTCATCCAATGACACAAAAACACCTATTGGATGCACAAGATTGGTTAGAAACCCTAATTGGACAAGAATTAGCCTAGGGAGGACGAAAATGACCTAATTGTTCATCCAATGACACAAAAACACCTATTGGATGCACAAGATTGGTTAGAAACGCTAATTGGACAAGATTAAGTTTAGGGAGGATGAAAATGACCTAATTATTCATCCAATGACACAAAACACCTATTGGATGCACAAAATTGGTTAAAAACCCTAATTGGACAAGATTAAGTTTAGGGAGGACGAAAATGATGTAAATGTTCATCCAATGACACAAAACACCTATTAGATGCACAAGATTGGTTAAAAACCCTAATTGGACAAGAATTAGCCTAGGTAGGACGAAAATGACCTAAATGTTCATCCAATGACACAAAAACACCTATTGGATGCACAAGATTGGTTAGAAACCCTAATTGGACAAGCATAAGCCTAGGGAGGACGAAAATGACCTAAATGTTCATCCAATGACACAAAAACACCTATTGGATGCACAAGATTGGTTAAAAACCCTAATTGGACAAGAATTAGCCTAGGGAGGACGAAAATGACCTAATTGTTCATCCAATAACACAAAAACACCTATTGGATGCAGAAGATTGGTTAGAAACCCTAATTGGACAAGATTAAGTTTAGAGAGGACGAAAATGACCTAATTGTTCATCCAATGACACAAAACACCTATTGGATGCACAAGATTGGTTAGAAACCCTAATTTGACAAGCATAAGCCTAGGGAGGACGAAAATGACCTAAGTGTTAATTCAATGACACAAAAACACCTATTGGATGCACAAGATTGGTTAGAAACCCTAATTGGACAAGAATTAGCCTAGGTAGGACGAAAAGGACCTAAATGTTCATCCAATGACACAAAACTCCTATTGGATGCACAAGATTGGTTAAAAACTTAATTGGACAAGAATTAGCCTAGGGAGAACGAAAATGACCTAATTGTTCATCCAATGACAGAAAAACACCTATTGGATGCACAAGATTGGTTAGAAACCCTAATTGGACAAGAATTAGCCTAGGGAGGACGAAAATGACTTAAATGTTCATCCAATGACACAAAAACACCTATTGGATGCACAAGATTGGTTAGAAACCCTAATTGGACAAGAATTAGCCTAGGGAGGACGAAAATGACCTAATTGTTCATCCAATGACACAAAAACACCTATTGGATGCACAAGATTGGTTAGAAACGCTAATTGGACAAGATTAAGTTTAGGGAGGATGAAAATGACCTAATTATTCATCCAATGACACAAAACACCTATTGGATGCACAAGATTGGTTAAAAACCCTAATTGGACAAGAATTAGCCTAGGGAGGACGAAAATGACCTAATTGTTCATCCAATGACACAAAAACACCTATTGGATGCACAAGATTGGTTAGAAACCCTAATTGGACAAGCATAAGCCTATGGAGGATGAAAATGACCTAAATGTTCATTCAATGACACAAAAACACCTATTGGATGCACAAGATTGGTTAAAAATCCTAATTGGACAAGATTAAGTGTAGGGAGGACGAAAATGACATAAATATTCGTCCAATGACACAAAAACAACTATTGGATACACAAGATTGGTTAAAAATCCTAATTGGACAAGATTAAGTGTAGGGAGGACGAAAATGACCTAAATGTTCATCCAATGACACAAAACACCTATTGGATGCACAAGATTGGTTAAAAACCCTAATTGGACAAGAATTAGCCTAGGGAGGACGAAAATAACCTAAATGTTCATCCAATGACACAAAAACACCTATTGGATGCACAAGATTGGTTAGAAACCCTAATTGAACAAGCATAAGCCTAGGGAGGACGAAAATGACCTAATTGTTCATCCAATGACAGAAAAACACCTATTGGATGCACAAGATTGGTTAGAAACCCTAATTGGACAAGAATTAGCCTAGGGAGGACGAAAATGACTTAAATGTTCATCCAATGACACAAAAACACCTATTGGATGCACAAGATTGGTTACAAACCCTAATTGGACAAGAATTAGCCTAGGGAGGACGAAAATAACCTAATTGTTCATCCAATGACACAAAAAACCTATTGGATGCACAAGATTGGTTAGAAACGCTAATTGGACAAGATTAAGTTTAGGGAGGATGAAAATGACCTAATTATTCATCCAATGACACAAAACACCTATTGGATGCACAAGATTGGTTAAAAACCCTAATTGGACAAGATTAAGTTTAGGGAGGACGAAAATGATGTAAATGTTCATCCAATGACACAAAACACCTATTAGATGCACAAGATTGGTTAAAAACCCTAATTGGACAAGAATTAGCCTAGGGAGGACGAAAATGACCTAAATGTTCATCCAATGACACAAAAACACCTATTGAATGCACAAGATTGGTTAGAAACCCTAATTGGACAAGCATAAGCCTAGGGAGGACGAAAATGACCTAATTGTTCATCCAATGACAGAAAAACACCTATTGGATGCACAAGATTGGTTAGAAACCCTAATTGGACAAGAATTAGCCTAGGGAGGACGAAAATGACTTAAATGTTCATCCAATGACACAAAAACACCTATTGGATGCACAAGATTGGTTAGAAACCCTAATTAGACAAGAATTAGCCTAGGGAGGACGAAAATGACCTAATTGTTCATCCAATGACACAAAAACACCTATTGGATGCACAAGATTGGTTAGAAACGCTAATTGGACAAGATTAAGTTTAGGGAGGATGAAAATGACCTAATTATTAATCCAATGACACAAAACACCTATTGGATGCACAAAATTGGTTAAAAACCCTAATTGGACAAGATTAAGTTTAGGGAGGACGAAAATGATGTAAATGTTCATCCAATGACACAAAACACCTATTAGATGCACAAGATTGGTTAAAAACCCTAATTGGACAAGAATTAGCCTAGGTAGGACGAAAATGACCTAAATGTTCATCCAATGACACAAAAACACCTATTGGATGCACAAGATTGGTTAGAAACCCTAATTGGACAAGCATAAGCCTAGGGAGGACGAAAATGACCTAAATGTTAATCCAATGACACAAAGACACCTATTGGATGCACAAGATTGGTTAGAAACCCTAATTGTACAAGCATTAGCCTAGGTAGGACGAAAATGGCCTAATTGTTCACCAAATGACAGAAAACACCTATGGATGCACAAGATTGGTTAAAAACCCTAATTGGACAAGAATTAGCCTAGGGTGGACGAAAATGACCTAATTGTTCATCCAATTACACAAAATACCTATTGGATGCACAAGATTGGTTAAAAACCCTAATTGGATAAGAATTAGCCTAGGGAGGACGAAAATGACCTAATTGTTCATCCAATGACACAAAAACACCTATTGGATGCACAAGATTGGTTAGAAACCATAATTGGACAAGATTAAGTTTAAGGAGGACGAAAATGACCTAATTATTCATCCAATGAGACAAAACACCTATTGGATGCACAAGATTGGTTAAAAACCCTAATTGGACAAGATTAAGTTTAGGGAGGACGAAAATGACCTAATTGTTCATCCAACGAAAGAAAACACCTATTGGATGCACAAGATTGGTTAGAAACCCTAATTTGACAAGCATAAGACTAGGGAGGACGAAAATGACCTAATTGTTCACCCAATGACACAAAAACACCTATTGGATGCACAAGATTGGTTAGAAACCCTAATTGGACAAGCATAAGCCTAGGGAGGACGAAAATGACCTAAATGTTAATCCAATGACACAAAGACACCTATTGGATGCACAAGACTGGTTAGAAACCCTAATTGGACAAGCATTAGCCTAGGTAGGACGAAAATGGCCTAATTGTTCACCAAATGACACAAAACACCTATGGATGCACAAGATTGGTTAAAAACCCTAATTGGACAAGAATTAGCCTAGGGTGGACGAAAATGACCTAATTGTTCATCCAATTACACAAAATACCTATTGGATGCACAAGATTGGTTAAAAACCCTAATTGGATAAGAATTAGCCTAGGGAGGACGAAAATGACGTAATTGTTCATCCAATGACACAAAAACACCTATTGGATGCACAAGATTGGTTAGAAACCATAATTGGACAAGATTAAGTTTAAGGAGGACGAAAATGACCTAATTATTCATCCAATGACACAAAACACCTATTGGATGCACAAGATTGGTTAAAAACCCTAATTGGACAAGATTAAGTTTAGGGAGGACGAAAATGACCTAATTGTTAATCCAACGAAAGAAAACACCTATTGGATGCACAAGATTGGTTAGAAACCCTAATTTGACAAGCATAAGCCTAGGGAGGACGAAAATGACCTAATTGTTCATCCAATGACACAAAAACACCTATTGGATGCACAAGATTGGTTAGAAACCCTAATTGGACAAGATTAAGTTTAGGGAGGACGATGATGACCTAATTATTCATCCAATGACACAAAACACCTATTAGATGCACAAGATTGGTTAAAAACCCTAATTGGACAAGAATTAGCCTAGGGAGGACGAAAATGACCTAAATGTTCATCCAATGACACAAAAACACCTATTGGATGCACAAGATTGGTTAGAAACCCTAATTAGACAAGAATTAGCCTAGGGAGGACGAAAATGACCTAATTGTTCATCCAATGACACAAAAACACCTATTGGATGCACAAGATTGGTTAGAAACCCTAATTTGATAAGCATAAGCCTAGGGAGGACGAAAATGACCTAAATGTTCATCCAATGACACAAAAACACCTATTGGATGCACAAGATTTGTTAGAAACCCTAATTGGACAAGATTAAGTTTAGCGAGGACGAAAATGACCTAAATGTTCTTCCAATGACACAAAACACCTATTGGATGCACAAGATTGGTTAGAAACCCTAATTGGACAAGCATAAGCCTAGGGAGGACGAAAATGACCTAATTGTTCATCCAATGACACAAAAACACCTAATGGATGCACAAGATTGGTTAGAAACCCTAATTGGACAAGATTAAGTTTAGGGAGGACGAAAATGATGTAAATGTTCATCCAATGACACAAAACACCTATTAGATGCACAAGATTGGTTAAAAACCCTAATTGGACAAGAATTAGCCTAGGGAGGACGAAAATGACCTAAATGTTCATCCAATGACACAAAAACACCTATTGGATGCACAAGATTGGTTAGAAACCCTAATTGGACAAGAATTAACCTAGGGAGGACGAAAATGACCTAATTGTTCATCCAATGACACAAAAACACCTATTGAATGCACAAGATTGGTTAGAAACGCTAATTGGACAAGATTAAGTTTAGGGAGGATGAAAATGACCTAATTATTCATCCAATGACACAAAACACCTATTGGATGCACAAGATTGGTTAAAAACCCTAATTGGACAAGATTAAGTTTAGGGAGGACGAAAATGACCTAATTGTTCATCCAACGACAGAAAACACCTATTAGATGTACAAGATTGGTTAGAAACCCTAATTTGACAAGCATAAGCCTAGGGAGGACGAAAATCACCTAAATGTTCATCCAATGACACAAAAACACCTATTGGATGCACAAGATTGGTTAGAAACCCTAACTGGAGAAGAATTAGCCAAGGTAGGACGAAAAGGACCTAAATGTTCATCCAATGACACAAAACACCTATTGGATGCACAAGATTGGTTATAAACATAAATTGGACAAGAATTAGCCTAGGGAGGACGAAAATAACCTAATTGTTCATCCAATGACACAAAAATACCTATTGGATGCACAAGATGGGTTAGAAACCCTAATTGGACAAGAATTAGCCTAGGGAGGACGAAAATGACCTAAATGTTCATCCAATGACACAAAACACCAATTGGATGCACAAGATTGGTTAGAAACCCTAATTTGACAAGCATAAGCCTAGGGAGGACGAAAATGACCTAAATGTTCATCCAATGACACAAAACACCTATTAGATGCACAAGATTGGTTAAAAACCCTAATTGGACAAGAATTAGCTTAGGGAGGACGAAAATGACCTAATTGTTCATCCAATGACACAAAAACACTTATTGGATGCACAAGATTGGTTAGAAACGCTAATTGGACAAGCATTAGCCTAGGTAGGACGAAAATGGCCTAATTGTTCACCAAATGACACAAAACACCTATGGATGCACAAGATTGGTTAAAAACCCTAATTGGACAAGAATTAGCCTAGGGTGGACGAAAATGACCTAATTGTTCATCCAATTACACAAAATACCTATTGGATGCACAAGATTGGTTAAAAACCCTAATTGGATAAGAATTAGCCTAGGGAGGACGAAAATGACGTAATTGTTCATCCAATGACACAAAAACACCTATTGGATGCACAAGATTGGTTAGAAACCATAATTGGACAAGATTAAGTTTAAGGAGGACGAAAATGACCAAATTATTCATCCAATGACACAAAACACCTATTGGATGTACAAGATTGGTTAAAAACCCTAATTGGACAAGATTAAGTTTAGGGAGGACGAAAATGACCTAATTGTTCATCCAACGAAAGAAAACACCTATTGGATGCACAAGATTGGTTAGAAACCCTAATTTGACAAGCATAAGCCTAGGGAGGACGAAAATGACCTAATTGTTCATCCAATGACACAAAAACACCTATTGGATGCACAAGATTGGTTAGAAACCCTAATTGGACAAGATTAAGTTTAGGGAGGACGATGATGACCTAATTATTCATCCAATGACACAAAACACCTATTAGATGCACAAGATTGGTTAAAAACCCTAATTGGACAAGAATTAGCCTAGGGAGGACGAAAATGACCTAAATGTTCATCCAATGACACAAAAACACCTATTGGATGCACAAGATTGGTTAGAAACCCTAATTGGACAAGCATAAGCCTAGGGAGGACGAAAATGACCAAATTGTTCATCCAATGACAGAAAAACACCTATTGGATGCACAAGATTGGTTAGAAACCCTAATTGGACAAGAATTAGCCTAGGGAGGACGAAAATGACTTAAATGTTCATCCAATGACACAAAAACACCTATTGGATGCACAAGATTGGTTAGAAACCATAATTAGACAAGAATTAGCCTAGGGAGGACGAAAATGACCTAATTGTTCATCCAATGACACAAAAACACCTATTGGATGCACAAGATTGGTTAGAAACGCTAATTGGACAAGATTAAGTTTAGGGAGGATGAAAATGACCTAATTATTCATCCAATGACACAAAACACCTATTGGAAGCACAAAATTGGTTAAAAACCCTAATTGGACAAGATTAAGTTTAGGGAGGATGAAAATGATGTAAATGTTCATCCAATGACACAAAACACCTATTAGATGCACAAGATTGGTTAAAAACCCTAATTGGACAAGAATTAGCCTAGGGAGGACGAAAATGACCTAAATGTTCATCCAATGACACAAAAACACCTATTGGATGCACAAAATTGGTTAGAAACGCTAATTGAACAAGATTAAGTTTAGGGAGGATGAAAATGACCTAATTATTCATCCAATGACACAAAACACCTATTGGATGCACAAGATTGGTTAAAAACCCTAATTGGACAAGATTAAGTTTAGGGAGGACGAAAATGACCTAATTGTTCATCCAACGACAGAAAACACCTATTGGATGCACAAGATTGGTTAGAAACCCTAATTTGACAAGCATAAGCCTAGGGAGGACGAAAATCACCTAAATGTTCATCCAATGACACAAAAACACCTATTGGATGCACAAGATTGGTTAGAAACCCTAATTGGACAAGAATTAGCCTAGGTAGGACGAAAAGGACCTAAATGTTCATCCAATGACACAAAACACCTATTGGATGCACAAGATTGGTTATAAACATAAATTGGACAAGAATTAGCCTAGGGAGGACGAAAATGACCTAATTGTTCATCCAATGACACAAAAACACCTATTGGATGCACAAGATTGGTTAGAAACCCTAATTGGACAAGAATTAGCCTAGGGAGGACGAAAAGGACGTAAATGTTCATCCAATGACACTAAACACCTATTGGATGCACAAGATTGGTTAAAAACCCAAATTGGACAAGCATAAGCCTAGGGAGGACGAAAATGACCTAAATGTTAATTCAATGACACAAAAACACCTATTGGATGCACAATATTGGTTAGAAACCCTAATTGGACAAGCATAAGCCTAGGGAGGACGAAAATGACCTAATTGTTCATCCAATGACACAAAAACACCTAATGGATGCACAAGATTGGTTAGAAACCCTAATTGGACAAGATTAAGTTTAGGGAGGACGAAAATGATGTAAATGTTCATCCAATGACACAAAACACCTATTAGATGCACAAGATTGGTTAAAAACCCTAATTGGACAAGAATTAGCCTAGGGAGGAAGAAAATGACCTAAATGTTCATCCAATGACACAAAAACACCTATTGGATGCACAAGATTGGTTAGAAACCCTAATTGGACAAGCATAAGCCTAGGGAGGACGAAAATGACCTAATTGTTCATCCAATGACCGAAAAACACCAATTGGATGCACAAGATTGGTTAGAAACCCTAATTGGACAAGAATTAGCCTAGGGAGGACGAAAATGACTTAAATGTTCATCCAATGACACAAAAACACCTATTGGATGCACAAGATTGGTTAGAAACCCTAATTGGACAAGAATTAGCCTAGGGAGGACGAAAATGACCTAATTGTTCATCCAATGACACAAAAACACCTATTAGATGCACAAGATTGGTTAGAAACGCTAATTGGACAAGATTAAGTTTAGGGAGGATGAAAATGACCTAATTATTCATCCAATGACACAAAACACCTATTGGATGCACAAGATTGGTTAAAAACCCTAATTGGACAAGATTAAGTTTAGGGAGGACGAAAATGATGTAAATGTTCATCCAATGACACAAAACACCTATTAGATGCACAAGATTGGTTAAAAACCCTAATTGGACAAGAATTAGCCTAGGGAGGACGAAAATGACCTAAATGTTCATCCAATGACACAAAAACACCTATTGGATGCACAAGATTGGTTAGAAACCCTAATTGGACAAGCATAAGCCTAGAGAGGACGAAAATAACCTAATTGTTCATCCAATGACAGAAAAACACCTATTGGATGCACAAGATTGGTTAGAAACCCTAATTGGACAAGAATTAGCCTAGGGAGGACGAAAATGACTTAAATGTTCATCCAATGACACAAAAACACCTATTGGATGCACAAGATTGGTTAGAAACCCTAATTGGACAAGAATTAGCCTAGGGAGGACGAAAATAACCTAATTGTTCATCCAATGACACAAAAACACCTATTGGATGCACATGATTGGTTAGAAACGCTAATTGGACAAGATTAAGTTTAGGGAGGATGAAAATGACCTAATTATTAATCCAATGACACAAAACACCTATTGGATGCACAAGATTGGTTAAAAACCCTAATTGGACAAGATTAAGTTTAGGGAGGACGAAAATGATGTAAATGTTCATCCAATGACACAAAACACCTATTAGATGCACAAGATTGGTTAAAAACCCTAATTGGACAAGAATTAGCCTAGGGAGGACGAAAATGACCTAAATGTTCATCCAATGACACAAAAACACCTATTGGATGCACAAGATTGGTTAGAAACCCTAATTGGACAAGCATAAGCCTAGGGAGGACGAAAATGACCTAATTGTTAATCCAATGACACAAAAACACCTATTGGATGCACAAGATTGGTTAAAAACCCTAATTGGACAAGAATTAGCCTAGGGAGGACGAAAATGACCTAAATGTTCATCCAATGACACAAAAACACCTATTGGATGCACAAGATGGGTTAGAAACCCTAATTGGACAAGAATTAGCCTAGGGAGGACGAAAATGACCTAAGTGTTCATCCAATGACACAAATACACCTATTGGATGCAGAAGATTGGTTAAAAACCCTAATTGGACAAGAATTAGCCTAGGGAGGACGAAAATGACCTAAATGTTCATCCAATGACACAAAACTCCTATTGGATGCACAAGATTGGTTAAAAACTTAATTGGACAAGAATTAGCCTAGGGAGGACGAAAATGACCTAATTGTTCATCCAATGACACAAAAACACCTATTGGATGCACAAGATTGGTTAGAAACCCTAATTGGACAAGATTAAGTTTAGGGAGGACGAAAATGACGTAAATGTTCATCCAATGACACAAAACACCTATTAGATGCACATGATTGGTTAAAAACCCTAATTGGACAAGAATTAGCCTTGGGAGGACGAAAATGACCTAAATGTTCATCCAATGACACAAATACACCTATTGGATGCACAAGATTGGTTAAAAACCCTAATTGGACAAGAATTAGCCTAGGGAGGACGAAAATGACCTAATTGTTCATCCAATAACACAAAAACACCTATTGGATGTAGAAGATTGGTTAGAAACCCTAATTGGACAAGATTAAGTTTAGAGAGGACGAAAATGACCTAATTGTTCATCCAATGACACAAAACACCTATTGGATGCACAAGATTGGTTAGAAACCCTAATTTGACAAGCATAAGCCTAGGGAGGACGAAAATGACCTAAGTGTTAATTCAATGACACAAAAACACCTATTGGATGCACAAGATTGGTTAGAAACCCTAATTGGACAAGAATTAGCCTAGGTAGGACGAAAAGGACCTAAATGTTCATCCAATGACACAAAACTCCTATTGGATGCACAAGATTGGTTAAAAACTTAATTGGACAAGAATTAGCCTAGGGAGAACGAAAATGACCTAATTGTTCATCCAATGACAGAAAAACACCTATTGGATGCACAAGATTGGTTAGAAACCCTAATTGGACAAGAATTAGCCTAGGGAGGACGAAAATGACTTAAATGTTCATCCAATGACACAAAAACACCTATTGGATGCACAAGATTGGTTAGAAACCCTAATTGGACAAGAATTAGCCTAGGGAGGACGAAAATGACCTAATTGTTCATCCAATGACACAAAAACACCTATTGGATGCACAAGATTGGTTAGAAACGCTAATTGGACAAGATTAAGTTTAGGGAGGATGAAAATGACCTAATTATTCATCCAATGACACAAAACACCTATTGGATGCACAAGATTGGTTAAAAACCCTAATTGGACAAGATTAAGTTTAGGGAGGACGAAAATGATGTAAATGTTCATCCAATGCCACAAAACACCTATTAGATGCACAAGATTGGTTAAAAACCCTAATTGGACAAGAATTAGCCTAGGGAGGACGAAAATGACTTAAATGTTCATCCAATGACACAAAAACACCTATTGGATGCACAAGATTGGTTAGAAACCCTAATTGGACAAGAATTAGCCTAGGGAGGACGAAAATGACCTAATTGTTCATCCAATGACACAAAAAACCTATTGGATGCACAAGATTGGTTAGAAACGCTAATTGGACAAGATTAAGTTTAGGGAGGATGAAAATGACCTAATTATTCATCCAATGACACAAAACACCTATTGGATGCACAAGATTGGTTAAAAACCCTAATTGGACATGATTAAGTTTAGGGAGGACGAAAATGACCTAATTGTTCATCCAACGACAGAAAACACCTATTGGATGCACAAGATTGGTTAGAAACCCTAATTTGACAAGCATAAGCCTAGGGAGGACGAAAATGACCTAATTGTTCATTCAATGACACAAAAACACCTATTGGATGCACAAGATTGGTTAGAAACCCTAATTGGACAAGATTAAGTTTAGGGAGGACGAAAATGATGTAAATGTTCATCCAATGACACAAAACACCTATTAGATGCACAAGATTGGTTAAAAACCCTAATTGGACAAGAATTAGCCTAGGGAGGACGAAAATGACCTAAATGTTAATCCAATGACACAAAAACACCTATTGGATGCACAAGATTGGTTAGAAACCCTAATTGGACAAGCATAAGCCTAGGGAGGACGAAAATGACCTAATTGTTCATCCATTGACAGAAAAATACCTATTGGATGCACAAGATTGGTTAGAAACCCTAATTGGACAAGAATTAGCCTAGGGAGGACGAAAATGACTTAAATGTTCATCCAATGACACAAAAACACCTATTGGATGCACAAGATTGGTTAGAAACCCTAATTGGACAAGAATTAGCCTAGGGAGGACGAAAATGACCTAAATGTTCATCCAATGACACAAAAACACCTATTGGATGCACAAGATTGGTTAAAAACCCTAATTGGACAAGATTAAGTGTAGGGAGGACGAAAATGACCTAAATGTTCATCGAATGACACAAAACACCTATTGGATGCACAAGATTGGTTAAAAACCCTAATTGGACAAGAATTAGCCTAGGGAGGACGAAAATGACCTAATTGTTCATCCAATGACACAAAAACACCTGTCGGATGCACAAGATTGGTCAGAAACCCTAATTGGACAAGATTAAGTGTAGGGAGGACGAAAATGACCTAAATGTTCATCCAATGACACAAAACACCTATTGGATGCACAAGATTGGTTAAAAACCCTAATTGGACAAGAATTAGCCTACGGAGGACGAAAATGATCTAATTGTTCATCCAATGACACAAAAACACCTATTGGATGCACAAGATTGGTTAAAAACCCTAGTTGGACAAGAATTAGCCAAGGGAGGACGAAAATGACCTAATTGTTCATCCAATGACACAAAACACCTATTGGATGCACAAGATTGGTTAGTAACCCTAATTGGACAAGAATAAGCCTAGGGAGGACGAAAATGACCTAATTGTTCATCCAATGACACAAAACTCCTATTGGATGCACAAGATTGGTTAAAAACTTAATTGGACAAGAATTAGCCTAGGGAGGACGAAAATGACCTAATTGTTCATCCAATGACACAAAAACACCTATTGGATGCACAAGATTGGTTAGAAACCCTAATTGGACAAGATTAAGTTTAGGGAGGACGAAAATGACGTAAATGTTCATCCAATGACACAAAACACCTATTAGATGCACATGATTGGTTAAAAACCCTAATTGGACAAGAATTAGCCTTGGGAGGACGAAAATGACCTAAATGTTCATCCAATGACACAAATACACCTATTGGATGCACAAGATTGGTTAAAAACCCAAATTGGACAAGAATTAGCCTAGGGAGGACGAAAATGACCTAATTGTTCATCCAATAACACAAAAACACCTATTGGATGCAGAAGATTGGTTAGAAACCCTAATTGGACAAGATTAAGTTTAGAGAGGACGAAAATGACCTAATTGTTCATCCAATGACACAAAAACACCTATTGGATGCACAAGATTGGTTAGAAACCCTAATTGGACAAGCATAAGCCTAGGGACGACGAAAATGACCTAATTGTTCATCCAATGACACAAAAACACCTATTGGTTGCACAAGATTGGTTAGAAACCCTAATTGGACAAGATTAAGTTTAGGGAGGACGAAAATGATGTAAATGTTCATCCAATGACACAAAACACCTATTAGATGCAGAAGATTGGTTAAAAACCCTAATTGGACAAGAATTAGGCTAGGGAGGACGAAAATGACCTAAATGTTCATCCAATGACACAAAAACACCTATTGGATGCACAAGATTTGTTAGAAACCCTAATTGGACAAGCATAAGCCTAGGGAGGACGAAAATGACCTAATTGTTCATCCAATGATAGAAAAACACCTATTGGATGCACAAGATTGGTTAGAAACCCTAATTGGACAAGAATTAGCCTAGGGAGGACGAAAATGACTTAAATGTTCATCCAATGACACAAAAACACCTATTGGATGCACAAGATTGGTTAGAAACCATAATTAGACAAGAATTAGCCTAGGGAGGACGAAAATGACCTAATTGTTCATCCAATGACACAAAAACACCTATTGGATGCACAAGATTGGTTAGAAACGCTAATTGGACAAGATTAAGTTTAGGGAGGATGAAAATGACCTAATTATTCATCCAATGACACAAAACACCTATTGGATGCACAAAATTGGTTAAAAACCCTAATTGGACAAGATTAAGTTTAGGGAGGACGAAAATGATGTAAATGTTCATCCAATGACACAAAACACCTATTAGATGCACAAGATTGGTTAAAAACCCTAATTGGACAAGAATTAGCCTAGGGAGGACGAAAATGACCTAAATGTTCATCCAATGACACAAAAACACCTATTGGATGCACAAGATTGGTTAGAAACCCTAATTGGACAAGAATTAACCTAGGGAGGACGAAAATGACCTAATTGTTCATCCAATGACACAAAAACACCTATTGGATGCACAAGATTGGTTAGAAACGCTAATTGGACAAGATTAAGTTTAGGGAGGATGAAAATGACCTAATTATTCATCCAATGACACAAAACACCTATTGGATGCACAAGATTGGTTAAAAACCCTAATTGGACAAGATTAAGTTTAGGGAGGACGAAAATGATGTAAATGTTCATCCAATGCCACAAAACACCTATTAGATGCACAAGATTGGTTAAAAACCCTAATTGGACAAGAATTAGCCTAGGGAGGACGAAAATGACTTAAATGTTCATCCAATGACACAAAAACACCTATTGGATGCACAAGATTGGTTAGAAACCCTAATTGGACAAGAATTAGCCTAGGGAGGACGAAAATGACCTAATTGTTCATCCAATGACACAAAAAACCTATTGGATGCACAAGATTGGTTAGAAACGCTAATTGGACAAGATTAAGTTTAGGGAGGATGAAAATGACCTAATTATTCATCCAATGACACAAAACACCTATTGGATGCACAAGATTGGTTAAAAACCCTAATTGGACATGATTAAGTTTAGGGAGGACGAAAATGACCTAATTGTTCATCCAACGACAGAAAACACCTATTGGATGCACAAGATTGGTTAGAAACCCTAATTTGACAAGCATAAGCCTAGGGAGGACGAAAATGACCTAATTGTTCATTCAATGACACAAAAACACCTATTGGATGCACAAGATTGGTTAGAAACCCTAATTGGACAAGATTAAGTTTAGGGAGGACGAAAATGATGTAAATGTTCATCCAATGACACAAAACACCTATTAGATGCACAAGATTGGTTAAAAACCCTAATTGGACAAGAATTAGCCTAGGGAGGACGAAAATGACCTAAATGTTAATCCAATGACACAAAAACACCTATTGGATGCACAAGATTGGTTAGAAACCCTAATTGGACAAGCATAAGCCTAGGGAGGACGAAAATGACCTAATTGTTCATCCATTGACAGAAAAATACCTATTGGATGCACAAGATTGGTTAGAAACCCTAATTGGACAAGAATTAGCCTAGGGAGGACGAAAATGACTTAAATGTTCATCCAATGACACAAAAACACCTATTGGATGCACAAGATTGGTTAGAAACCCTAATTGGACAAGAATTAGCCTAGGGAGGACGAAAATGACGTAATTGTTCATCCAATGACACAAAAACACCTATTGGATGCACATGATTGGTTAGAAACGCTAATTGGACAAGATTAAGTTTAGGGAGGATGAAAATGACCTAATTATTAATCCAATGACACAAAACACCTATTGGATGCACAAGATTGGTTAAAAACCCTAATTGGACAAGATTAAGTTTAGGGAGGACGAAAATGATGTAAATGTTCATCCAATGACACAAAACACCTATTGGATGCACAAGATTGGTTAGAAACCCTAATTGGACAAGAATTAGCCTAGGGAGGACGAAAATGACCTAATTGTTCATCCAATGACACAAAAACACCTATTGGATGCACAAGATTGGTTAGAAACACTAATTGGACAAGATTAAGTTTAGGGAGGATGAAAATGACCTAATTATTCATCCAATGACATAAAACACCTATTGGATGCACAAGATTGGTTAAAAACCCTAATTGGACAAGATTAAGTTTAGGGAGGACGAAAATGATGTAAATGTTCATCCAATGCCACAAAACACCTATTAGATGCACAAGATTGGTTAAAAACCCTAATTGGACAAGAATTAGCCTAGAAAGGACGAAAATGACCTAAATGTTCATCCAATGACACAAAAACACCTATTGGATGCACAAGATTGGTTAGAAACCCTAATTGGACAAGAATTAGCCTAGGGAGGACGAAAATGACCTAATTGTTCATCCAATGACACAAAAACACCTATTGGATGCACAAGATTGGTTAGAAACGCTAATTGGACAAGGTTAAGTTTAGGGAGGATGAAAATGACCTAATTATTCATCCAATGACACAAAACACCTATTGGATGCACAAGATTGGTTAAAAACCCTAATTGGACAAGATTAAGTTTAGGGAGGACGAAAATGATGTAAATGTTCATCCAATGACACAAAACACCTATTAGATGCACAAGATTGGTTAAAAACCCTAATTGGACAAGAATTAGCCTAGGGAGGACGAAAATGACCTAAATGTTCATCCAATGACACAAAAACACCTATTGGATGCACAAGATTGGTTAGAAACCCTAATTGGACAAGCATAAGCCTAGGGAGGACGAAAATGACCTAAATGTTAATTCAATGACACAAAAACACCTATTGGATGCACAAGATTGGTTAGAAACCCTAATTGGACAAGAATTAGCCTAGGGAGGACGAAAATGACTTAAATGTTCATCCAATGACACAAAAACACCTATTGGATGCACAAGATTGGTTAGAAACCCTAATTGAACAAGAATTAGCCTAGGGAGGATGAAAATGACCTAATTATTCATCCAACGACACAAAACACCTATTGGATGCACAAGATTGGTTAAAAACCCTAATTGGACAAGATTAAGTTTAGGGAGGACGAAAATGACCTAATTGTTCATCCAACGACAGAAAACACCTATTGGATGCACAAGATTGGTTAGAAACCCTAATTTGACAAGCATAAGCCTAGGGAGGACGAAAATCACCTAAATGTTCATCCAATGACACAAAAACATCTATTGGATGCACAAGATTGGTTAGAAACCCTAATTGGACAAGAATTAGCCTAGGTAGGACGAAAAGGACCTAAATGTTCATCCAATGACACAAAACTCCTATTGGATGCACAAGATTGGTTAAAAACATAATTGGACAAGAATTAGCCTAGGGAGAACGAAAATGACCTAATTGTTCATCCAATGACACAAAAACACCTATTGGATGCACAAGATTGGTTAGAAACCCTAATTGGACAAGATTAAGTTTAGGGAGGACGAAAATGACGTAAATGTTCATCCAATGACACAAAACACCTATTAGATGCACATGATTGGTTAAAAACCCTAACTGGACAAGAATTAGCATTGGGAGGACGAAAATGACCTAAATGTTCATCCAATGACATAAATACACCTATTGGATGCACAAGATTGGTTAAAAACCCTAATTGGAAAAGAATTAGCCTAGGGAGGACGAAAATGACCTAATTGTTCATCCAATAACACAAAAACACCAATTGGATGCAGAAGATTGGTTAGAAACCCTAATTGGACAACATTAAGTTTAGAGAGGACGAAAATGACCTAATTGTTCATCCAATGACACAAAACACCTATTGGATGCACAAGATTGGTTAGAAACCCTAATTTGACAAGCATAAGCCTAGGGAGGACGAAAATGACCTAAGTGTTAATTCAATGACACAAAAACACCTATTGGATGCACAAGATTGGTTAGAAACCCTAATTGGACAAGAATTAGCCTAGGTAGGACGAAAAGGACCTAAATGTTCATCCAATGACACAAAACTCCTATTGGATGCACAAGATTGGTTAAAAACTTAATTGGACAAGAATTAGCCTAGGGAGAACGAAAATGACCTAATTGTTCATCCAATGACAGAAAAACACCTATTGGATGCACAAGATTGGTTAGAAACCCTAATTGGACAAGAATTAGCCTAGGGAGGACGAAAATGACTTAAATGTTCATCCAATGACACAAAAACACCTATTGGATGCACAAGATTGGTTAGAAACCCTAATTGGACAAGAATTAGCCTAGGGAGGACGAAAATGACCTAATTGTTCATCCAATGACACAAAAACACCTATTGGATGCACAAGATTGGTTAGAAACGCTAATTGGACAAGATTAAGTTTAGGGAGGATGAAAATGACCTAATTATTCATCCAATGACACAAAACACCTATTGGATGCACAAGATTGGTTAAAAACCCTAATTGGACAAGAATTAGCCTAGGGAGGACGAAAATGACCTAAATGTTCATCCAATGACACAAAAACACCTATTAGATGCACAAGATTGGTTAAAAACCCTAATTGGACAAGAATTAGCCTAGGGAGGACGAAAATGACCTAAATGTTCATCCAATGACACAAAAACACCTATTGGATGCACAAGATTGGTTAGAAACGCTAATTGAACAAGATTAAGTTTAGGGAGGATGAAAATGACCTAATTATTCATCCAACGACACAAAACACCTATTGGATGCACAAGATTGGTTAAAAACCCTAATTGGACAAGATTAAGTTTAGGGAGGACGAAAATGACCTAATTATTCATCCAATGACACAAAACACCTATTGGATGCACAAGATTGGTTAGAAACCCTAATTTGACAAGCATAAGCCTAGGGAGGACGAAAATCACCTAAATGTTCATCCAATGACACAAAAACACCTATTGGATGCACAAGATTGGTTAGAAACCCTAATTGGACAAGAATTAGCCTAGGTAGGACGAAAAGGACCTAAATGTTCATCCAATGACACAAAACACCTATTGGATGCACAAGATTGGTTATAAACATAAATTGGACAAGAATTAGCCTAGGGAGGACGAAAATGACCTAATTGTTCATCCAATGACACAAAAACACCTATTGGATGCACAAGATTGGTTAGAAACCCTAATTGAACAAGAATAAGCCTAGGGAGGACGAAAATGACTTAAATGTTCAACCAATGACCCAAAAACACCTATTGGATGCACAAGATTGGTTAGAAACCCTAATTGGACAAGAATTAGCCTAGGGAGAACGAAAATGACCTAATTGTTCATCCAATGACACAAAAACACCTATTGGATGCACAAGATTGGTTAGAAACGCTAATTGGACAAGATTAAGTTTAGGGAGGATGAAAATGACCTAATTATTCATCCAATGACACAAAACACCTATTGGATGCACAAGATTGGTTAAAAACCCTAATTGGACAAGATTAAGTTTAGGGAGGACGAAAATGATGTAAATGTTCATCCAATGACACAAAACACCTATTAGATGCACAAGATTGGTTAAAAACCCTAATTGGACAAGAATTAGCCTAGGGAGGACGAAAATGACCTAAATGTTCATCCAATGACACAAAAACACCTATTGGATGCAGAAGATTGGTTAGAAACCCTAATTGGACAAGATTAAGTTTAGAGAGGATGAAAATGACCTAATTGTTCATCCAATGACACAAAACACCTATTGGATGCACAAGATTGGTTAGAAACCCTAATTTGACAAGCATAAGCCTAGGGAGGACGAAAATGACCTAAATGTTAATTCAATGACACAAAAACACCTATTGGATGCACAAGATTGGTTAGAAACCCTAATTGGACAAGCATAAGCCTAGGGAGGACGAAAATGACCTAATTGTTCATCCAATGACACAAAAACACCTAATGGATGCACAAGATTGGTTAGAAACCCTAATTGGACAAGATTAAGTTTAGGGAGGACGAAAATGATGTAAATGTTCATCCAATGACACAAAACACCTATTAGATGCACAAGATTGGTTAAAAACCCTAATTGGACAAGAATTAGCCTAGGGAGGAAGAAAATGACCTAAATGTTCATCCAATGACACAAAAACACCTATTGGATGCACAAGATTGGTTAGAAACCCTAATTGGACAAGCATAAGCCTAGGGAGGACGAAAATGACCTAATTGTTCATCCAATGACAGAAAAACACCTATTGGATGCACAAGATTGGTTAGAAACCCTAATTGGACAAGAATTAGCCTAGGGAGGACGAAAATGACTTAAATGTTCATCCAATGACACAAAAACACCTATTGGATGCACAAGATTGGTTAAAAACCCTAATTGGACAAAAATTAGCCTAGGGAGGACGAAAATGACCTAATTGTTCATCCAATGACACAAAAAACCTATTGGATGCACAAGATTGGTTAGAAACCCTAATTGGACAAGATTAAGTTTAGGGAGGACGAAAATGACCTAATTGTTCATCCAACGACAGAAAACACCTATTGGATGCACAAGATTGGTTAGAAACCCTAATTTGACAAGCATAAGCCTAGGGAGGACGAAAATGACCTAATTGTTCATTCAATGACACAAAAACACCTATTGGATGCACAAGATTGGTTAGAAACCCTAATTGGACAAGATTAAGTTTAGGGAGGACGAAAATGATGTAAATGTTCATCCAATGACACAAAACACCTACTAGATGCACAAGATTGGTTAAAAACCCTAATTGGACAAGAATTAGCCTAGGGAGGACGAAAATGACCTAAATGTTCATCCAATGACACAAAAACACCTATTGGATGCACAAGATTGGTTAGAAACCCTAATTGGACAAGCATAAGCCTAAGGAGGACGAAAATGACCTAATTGTTCATCCATTGACAGAAAAACACCTATTGGATGCACAAGATTGGTTAGAAACCCTAATTGGACAAGCATAAGCCTAGGGAGGACGAAAATGACCTAATTGTTCATTCAATGACACAAAAACACCTATTGGATGCACAACATTGGTTAGAAACCCTAATTGGACAAGATTAAGTTTAGGGAGGACGAAAATGATGTAAATGTTCATCCAATGACACAAAACACCTATTAGATGCACAAGATTGGTTAAAAACCCTAATTGGACAAGAATTAGCCTAGGGAGGACGAAAATGACCTAAATGTTCATCCAATGACACAAAAACACCTATTGGATGCACAAGATTGGTTAGAAACCCTAATTGGACAAGCATAAGCCTAGGGAGGACGAAAATGACCTAATTGTTCATCCAATGACAGAAAAACACCTATTGGATGCACAAGATTGGTTAGAAACGCTAATTGGACAAGATTAAGTTTAGGGAGGATGAAAATGACCTAATTATTAATCCAATGACACAAAACACCTATTGGATGCACAAGATTGGTTAAAAACCCTAATTGGACAAGATTAAGTTTAGGGAGGACGAAAATGATGTAAATGTTCATCCAATGACACAAAACACCTATTAGATGCACAAGATTGGTTAAAAACCCTAATTGGACAAGAATTAGCCTAGGGAGGACGAAAATGACTTAAATGTTCATCCAATGACACAAAAACCCCTATTGGATGCACAAGATTGGTTAGAAACCCTAATTGGACAAGAATTAGCCTAGGGAGGACGAAAATGACCTAATTGTTCATCCAATGACACAAAAACACCTATTGGATGCACAAGATTGGTTAGAAACCCTAATTGGACAAGCATTAGCCTAGGGAGGACGAAAATGACCTAAATGTTCATCCAATGACACAAAAACACCTATTGGATGCACAAGATTGGTTAGAAACCCTAATTGGACAAGCATAAGCCTAGGGAGGACGAAAATGACCTAATTGTTCATCTTATGACAGAAAAACACCTATTGGATGCACAAGATTGGTTAGAAACCCTAATTGGACAAGAATTAGCCTAGGGAGGACGAAAATGACTTAAATGTTCATCCAATGACACAAAAACCCCTATTGGATGCACAAGATTGGTTAGAAACCCTAATTGGACAAGAATTAGCCTAGGGAGGACGAAAATGACCTAATCGTTCATCCAATGACACAAAAACAGCTATTGGATGCACATGATTGGTTAGAAACGCTAATTGGACAAGATTAAGTTTAGGGAGGATGAAAATGACCTAATTATTAATCCAATGACACAAAACACCTATTGGATGCACAAGATTGGTTAAAAACCCTAATTGGACAAGATTAAGTTTAGGGAGGACGAAAATGATGTAAATGTTCATCCAATGACACAAAACACCTATTAGATGCACAAGATTGGTTAAAAACCCTAATTGGACAAGAATTAGCCTAGGTAGGACGAAAATGACCTAAATGTTCATCCAATGACACAAAAACACCTATTGGATGCACAAGATTGGTTAGAAACCCTAATTGGACAAGCATAAGCCTAGGGAGGACGAAAATGACCTAATTGTTCATCCAATGACAGAAAAACACCTATTGGATGCACAAGATTTGTTAGAAACCCTAATTGGACAAGAATTAGCCTAGGGAGGACGAAAATGACTTAATTGTTCATCCAATGACACAAAAACACCTATTGGATGCACAAGATTGGTTAGAAACCCTAATTGGACAAGAATTAGCCTAGGGAGGACGAAAATGACCTAATTGTTCATCCAATGACACAAAAACACCTATTGGATGCACAAGATTGGTTAGAAACGCTAATTGGACAAGATTAAGTTTAGGGAGGATGAAAATGACCTAATTATTCATCCAATGACACAAAACACCTATTGGATGCACAAAATTGGTTAAAAACCCTAATTGGACAAGATTAAGTTTAGGGAGGACGAAAATGATGTAAATGTTCATCCAATGACACAAAACACCTATTAGATGCACAAGATTGATTAAAAACCCTAACTGGACAAGAATTAGCCTAGGGAGGACGAAAATGACCTAAATGTTCATCCAATGACACAAAAACACCTATTGGATGCACAAGATTGGTTAGAAACCCTAATTGGACAAGCATAAGCCTAGGGAGGACGAAAATGACCTAATTGTTCATCCAACGACAGAAACACCTATTGGGTGCACAAGATTGGTTAGAAACCCTAATTTGACAAGCATAAGCCTAGGGAGGAAGAAAATGACCTAGTTGTTCATCCAATGACACAAAAACACCTATTGGATGCACAAGATTGGTTAGAAACCCTAATTGGACAAGATTAAGTTTTGGGAGGACGAAAATGACCTAATTGTTCATCCAACGACAGAAAACACCTATTGGATGCACAAGATTGGTTAGAAACCCTAATTTGACAAGCATAAGCCTAGGGAGGACGAAAATCACCTAAATGTTCATCCAATGACACAAAAACATCTATTGGATGCACAAGATTGGTTAGAAACCCTAATTGGACAAGAATTAGCCTAGGTAGGACGAAAAGGACCTAAATGTTCATCCAATGACACAAAACTCCTATTGGATGCACAAGATTGGTTAAAAACATAATTGGACAAGAATTAGCCTAGGGAGAACGAAAATGACCTAATTGTTCATCCAATGACACAAAAACACCTATTGGATGCACAAGATTGGTTAGAAACCCTAATTGGACAAGATTAAGTTTAGGGAGGACGAAAATGACGTAAATGTTCATCCAATGACACAAAACACCTATTAGATGCACATGATTGGTTAAAAACCCTAATTGGACAAGAATTAGCATTGGGAGGACGAAAATGACCTAAATGTTCATCCAATGACATAAATACACCTATTGGATGCACAAGATTGGTTAAAAACCCTAATTGGACAAGAATTAGCCTAGGGAGGACGAAAATGACCTAATTGTTCATCCAATAACACAAAAACACCAATTGGATGCAGAAGATTGGTTAGAAACCCTAATTGGACAACATTAAGTTTAGAGAGGACGAAAATGACCTAATTGTTCATCCAATGACACAAAACACCTATTGGATGCACAAGATTGGTTAGAAACCCTAATTTGACAAGCATAAGCCTAGGGAGGACGAAAATGACCTAAGTGTTAATTCAATGACACAAAAACACCTATTGGATGCACAAGATTGGTTAGAAACCCTAATTGGACAAGAATTAGCCTAGGTAGGACGAAAAGGACCTAAATGTTCATCCAATGACACAAAACTCCTATTGGATGCACAAGATTGGTTAAAAACTTAATTGGACAAGAATTAGCCTAGGGAGAACGAAAATGACCTAATTGTTCATCCAATGACACAAAAACACCTATTGGATGCACAAGATTGGTTAGAAACCCTAATTGGACAAGATTAAGTTTAGGGAGGACGAAAATGACGTAAATGTTCATCCAATGACACAAAACACCTATTAGATGCACATGATTGGTTAAAAACCCTAATTGGACAAGAATTAGCCTTGGGAGGACGAAAATGACCTAAATGTTCATCCAATGACACAAGTACACCTATTGGATGCACAAGATTGGTTAAAAACCCTAATTGGACAAGAATTAGCCTAGGGAGGACGAAAATGACCTAATTGTTCATCCAATAACACAAAAACACCTATTGGATGCAGAAGATTGGTTAGAAACCCTAATTGGACAACATTAAGTTTAGAGAGGACGAAAATGACCTAGTTGTTCATCCAATGACACTAAACACCTATTGGATGCACAAGATTGGTTAGAAACCCTAATTTGACAAGCATAAGCCTAGGGAGGACGAAAATGACCTAAGTGTTAATTCAATGACACAAAAACACCTATTGGATGCACAAGATTGGTTAGAAACCCTAATTGGACAAGAATTAGCCTAGGTACGACGAAAAGGACCTAAATGTTCATCCAATGACACAAAACTCCTATTGGATGCAAAAGATTGGTTAAAAACTTAATTGGACAAGAATTAGCCTAGGGAGAACGAAAATGACCTAATTGTTCATCCAATGACACAAAAACACCTATTGGATGCACAAGATTGGTTAGAAACCCTAATTGGACAAGATTAAGTTTAGGGAGGACGAAAATGACGTAAATGTTCATCCAATGACACAAAACACCTATTAGATGCACATGATTGGTTAAAATCCCTAATTGGACAAGAATTAGCCTTGGGAGGACGAAAATGACCTAAATGTTCATCCAATGACACAAATACACCTATTGGATGCACAAGATTGGTTAAAAATCCTAATTGGACAAGAATTAGCCTAGGGAGGACGAAAATGACCTAATTGTTCATCCAATAACACAAAAACACCTATTGGATGTAGAAGATTGGTTAGAAACCCTAATTGGACAAGATTAAGTTTAGAGAGGACGAAAATGACCTAATTGTTCATCCAATGACACAAAACACCTATTGGATGCACAAGATTGGTTAGAAACCCTAATTTGACAAGCATAAGCCTAGGGAGGACGAAAATGACCTAAGTGTTAATTCAATGACACAAAAACACCTATTGGATGCACAAGATTGGTTAGAAACCCTAATTGGACAAGCATAAGCCTAGGGAGGACGAAAATGACCTAATTGTTCATCCAATGACACAAAAACACCTATTGGATGCACAAGATTGGTTA
>JBBPBS010000437.1:153610-184448 GCA_037974835.1 Cicer judaicum
TTCATCCAATAACACAAAAACACCTATTGGATGTAGAAGATTGGTTAGAAACCCTAATTGGACAAGATTAAGTTTAGGGAGGACGAAAATGACGTAAATGTTCATCCAATGACACAAAACACCTATTAGATGCACATGATTGGTTAAAATCCCTAATTGGACAAGAATTAGCCTTGGGAGGACGAAAATGACCTAAATGTTCATCCAATGACACAAAAACACCTATTGTATGCACAAGATTGGTTAGAAACCCTAATTGGACAAGCATAAGCCTAGGGAGGACGAAAATGACCTAATTGTTCATCTTATGACAGAAAAACACCTATTGGATGCACAAGATTGGTTAGAAACCCTAATTGGACAAGAATTAGCCTAGGGAGGACGAAAATGACTTAAATGTTCATCCAATGACACAAAAACCCCTATTGGATGCACAAGATTGGTTAGAAACCCTAATTGGACAAGAATTAGCCTAGGGAGGACGAAAATGACCTAATTGTTCATCCAATGACACAAAAACAGCTATTGGATGCACATGATTGGTTAGAAACGCTAATTGGACAAGATTAAGTTTAGGGAGGATGAAAATGACCTAATTATTAATCCAATGACACAAAACACCTATTGGATGCACAAGATTGGTTAAAAACCCTAATTGGACAAGATTAAGTTTAGGGAGGACGAAAATGATGTAAATGTTCATCCAATGACACAAAACACCTATTAGATGCACAAGATTGGTTAAAAACCCTAATTGGACAAGAATTAGCCTAGGTAGGACGAAAATGACCTAAATGTTCATCCAATGACACAAAAACACCTATTGGATGCACAAGATTGGTTAGAAACCCTAATTGGACAAGCATAAGCCTAGGGAGGACGAAAATGACCTAATTGTTCATCCAATGACAGAAAAACACCTATTGGATGCACAAGATTGGTTAGAAACCCTAATTGGACAAGAATTAGCCTAGGGAGGACGAAAATGACTTAAATGTTCATCCAATGACACAAAAACACCTATTGGATGCACAAGATTGGTTAAAAACCCTAATTGGACAAAAATTAGCCTAGGGAGGACGAAAATGACCTAATTGTTCATCCAATGACACAAAAAACCTATTGGATGCACAAGATTGGTTAGAAACCCTAATTGGACAAGATTAAGTTTAGGGAGGACGAAAATGACCTAATTGTTCATCCAACGACAGAAAACACCTATTGGATGCACAAGATTGGTTAGAAACCCTAATTTGACAAGCATAAGCCTAGGGAGGACGAAAATGACCTAATTGTGCATGCAATGACACAAAAACACCTATTGGATGCACAAGATTGGTTAGAAACCCTAATTGGACAAGAATTAGCCTAGGGAGGACGAAAATGACCTAATTGTTCATCCAATGACACAAAAAACCTATTGGATGCACAAGATTGGTTAGAAACGCTAATTGGACAAGATTAAGTTTAGGGAGGATGAAAATGACCTAATTATTCATCCAATGACACAAAACACCTATTAGATGCACAAGATTGGTTAAAAACCCTAATTGGACAAGAATTAGCCTAGGGAGGACGAAAATGACCTAAATGTTCATCCAATGACACAAAAACACCTATTGGATGCACAAGATTGGTTAGAAACCCTAATTGGACAAGCATAAGCCTAGGGAGGACGAAAATGACCTAATTGTTCATCCAATGACAGAAAAACACCTATTGGATGCACAAGATTGGTTAGAAACGCTAATTGGACAAGATTAAGTTTAGGGAGGATGAAAATGACCTAATTATTCATCCAATGACACAAAACACCTATTGGATGCACAAGATTGGTTAAAAACCCTAATTGGACAAGATTAAGTTTAGGGAGGACGAAAATGATGTAAATGTTCATCCAATGCCACAAAACACCTATTAGATGCACAAGATTGGTTAAAAACCCTAATTGGACAAGAATTAGCCTAGGGAGGACGAAAATGACTTAAATGTTCATCCAATGACACAAAAACACCTATTGGATGCACAAGATTGGTTAGAAACCCTAATTGGACAAGAATTAGCCTAGGGAGGACGAAAATGACCTAATTGTTCATCCAATGACACAAAAACACCTATTGGATGCACAAGATTGGTTAGAAACGCTAATTGGACAAGGTTAAGTTTAGGGAGGATGAAAATGACCTAATTATTCATCCAATGACACAAAACACCTATTGGATGCACAAGATTGGTTAAAAACCCTAATTGGACAAGATTAAGTTTAGGGAGGACGAAAATGATGTAAATGTTCATCCAATGACACAAAACACCTATTAGATGCACAAGATTGGTTAAAAACCCTAATTGGACAAGAATTAGCCTAGGGAGGACGAAAATGACCTAAATGTTCATCCAATGACACAAAAACACCTATTGGATGCACAAGATTGGTTAGAAACCCTAATTGGACAAGCATAAGCCTAGGGAGGACGAAAATGACCTAAATGTTAATTCAATGACACAAAAACACCTATTGGATGCACAAGATTGGTTAGAAACCCTAATTGGACAAGAATTAGCCTAGGGAGGACGAAAATGACTTAAATGTTCATCCAATGACACAAAAACACCTATTGGATGCACAAGATTGGTTAGAAACCCTAATTGGACAAGAATTAGCCTAGGGAGGACGAAAATGACTTAAATGTTCATCCAATGACAAAAAAACACCTATTGGATGCACAAGATTGGTTAGAAACCCTAATTGGACAAGAATTAGCCTAGGGAGGACGAAAATGACTTAAATGTTCATCCATTGACAGAAAAACACCTATTGGATGCACAAGATTGGTTAGAAACCCTAATTGGACAAGCATAAGCCTAGGGAGGACGAAAATGACCTAATTGTTCATCCAATGATAGAAAAACACCTATTGGATGCACAAGATTGGTTAGAAACGCTAATTGGACAAGATTAAGTTTAGGGAGGATAAAAATGACCTAATTATTCATCCAATGACACAAAACACCTATTGGATGCACAAGATTGGTTAAAAACCCTAATTGGACAAGAATTAGCCTAGGGAGGACGAAAATGATGTAAATGTTCATCCAATGACACAAAACACCTATGGATGCACAAGATTGGTTAAAAACCCTAATTGGACAAGAATTAGCCTAGGGAGGACGAAAATGACCTAATTGTTCATCCAATGACACAAAAACACCTATTGGATGCACAAGATTGGTTAGAAACCCTAATTGGAAAAGCATAAGCCTAGGGAGGACGAAAATGACCTAATTGTTCATCCAATGATAGAAAAACACCTATTGGATGCACAAGATTGGTTAGAAACCCTAATTGGACATGAATTAGCCTAAGGAGGACGAAAATGACTTAAATGTTCATCCAATGACACAAAAACACCTATTGGATGCACAAGATTGGTTAAAAACCCTAATTGGACAAGAATTAGCCTAGGGAGGACAAAAATGACCTAATTGTTCATCCAATGACACAAAAGCACCTATTGGATGCACAAGATTGGTTAGAAACGCTAATTGGACAAGATTAAGTTTAGGGAGGATGAAAATGACCTAATTATTCATCCAATGACACAAAACACCTATTGGATGCACAAGATTGGTTAAAAACCCTAATTGGACAAGATTAAGTTTAGGGAGGACGAAAATGATGTAAATGTTCATCCAATGACACAAAACACCTATTAGATGCACAAGATTGGTTAAAAACCCTAATTGGACAAGAATAAGCCTAGGGAGGACGAAAATGACCTAAATGTTCATCCAATGACACAAAAACACCTATTGGATGCACAAGATTGGTTAGAAACCCTAATTGGACAAGCATAAGCCTAGGGAGGACGAAAATGACCTAATTGTTCATCCAATGATAGAAAAACACCTATTGGATGCACAAGATTGGTTAGAAACGCTAATTGGACAAAATTAAGTTTAGGGAGGATGAAAATGACCTAATTATTCATCCAATGACACAAAACACCTATTGGATGCACAAGATTGGTTAAAAACCCTAATTGGACAAGATTAAGTTTAGGGAGGACGAAAATGACCTAATTGTTCATCCAACGACAGAAAACACCTATTGGATGCACAAGATTGGTTAGAAACCCTAATTGGACAAGCATAAGCCTAGGGAGGACGAAAATGACCTAATTGTTCATCCAATGACAGAAAAACACCTATTGGATGCACAAGATTGGTTAGAAACCCTAATTGGACAAGAATTAGCCTAGGGAGGACGAAAATGACTTAAATGTTCATCCAATGACACAAAAACACCTATTGGATGCACAAGATTGGTTACAAACCCTAATTGGACAAGAATTAGCCTAGGGAGGACGAAAATGACCTAATTGTTCATCCAATGACACAAAAAACCTATTGGATGCACAAGATTGGTTAGAAACGCTAATTGGACAAGATTAAGTTTAGGGAGGATGAAAATGACCTAATTATTCATCCAATGACACAAAACACCTATTGGATGCACAAGATTGGTTAAAAACCCTAATTGGACAAGATTAAGTTTAGGGAGGACGAAAATGACCTAATTGTTCATCCAACGACAGAAAACACCTATTGGATGCACAAGATTGGTTAGAAACCCTAATTTGACAAGCATAAGCCTAGGGAGGACGAAAATGACCTAATTGTTCATTCAATGACACAAAAACACCTATTGGATGCACAACATTGGTTAGAAACCCTAATTGGACAAGATTAAGTTTAGGGAGGACGAAAATGATGTAAATGTTCATCCAATGACACAAAACACCTATTAGATGCACAAGATTGGTTAAAAACCCTAATTGGACAAGAATTAGCCTAGGGAGGACGAAAATGACCTAAATGTTCATCCAATGACACAAAAACACCTATTGGATGCACAAGATTGGTTAGAAACCCTAATTGGACAAGCATAAGCCTAGGGAGGACGAAAATGACCTAATTGTTCATCCAATGACACAAAAACACCTATTGGATGCACATGATTGGTTAGAAACGCTAATTGGACAAGATTAAGTTTAGGGAGGATGAAAATGACCTAATTATTAATCCAATGACACAAAACACCTATTGGATGCACAAGATTGGTTAAAAACCCTAATTTGACAAGATTAAGTTTAGGGAGGACGAAAATGATGTAAATGTTCATCCAATGACACAAAACACCTATTAGATGCACAAGATTGGTTAAAAACCCTAATTGGACAAGAATTAGCCTAGGTAGGACGAAAATGACCTAAATGTTCATCCAATGACACAAAAACACCTATTGGATGCACAAGATTGGTTAGAAACCCTAATTGGACAAGCATAAGCCTAGGGAGGACGAAAATGACCTAAATGTTAATCCAATGACACAAAGACACCTATTGGATGCACAAGATTGGTTAAAAACCCTAATTGGACAAGAATTAGCCTAGGGTGGACGAAAATGACCTAATTGTTCATCCAATTACACAAAACACCTATTGGATGCACAAGATTGGTTAAAAACCCTAATTGGACAAGATTAAGTTTAGGGAGGACGAAAATGATGTAAATGTTCATCCAATGACACAAAACACCTATTAGATGCACAAGATTGGTTAAAAACCCTAATTGGACAAGAATTAACCTAGGGAGGACGAAAATGACCTAAATGTTCATCCAATGACACAAAAACACCTATTGGATGCACAAGATTGGTTAGAAACCCTAATTGGACAAGCATAAGCCTAGGGAGGACGAAAATGACCTAATTGTTCATCCAATGATAGAAAAACACCTATTGGATGCACAAGATTGGTTAGAAACCCTAATTGGACAAGAATTAGCCTAGGGAGGACGAAAATGACTTAAATGTTCATCCAATGACACAAAAACACCTATTGGATGCACAAGATTGGTTAGAAACCCTAATTGGACAAGAATTAGCCTAGGGAGGACGAAAATGACTTAAATGTTCATCCAATGACACAAAAACACCTATTGGATGCACAAGATTGGTTAGAAACCCTAATTGGACAAGAATTAGCCTAGGGAGGACGAAAATAACCTAATTGTTCATCCAATGACACAAAAACACCTATTGGATGCACAAGATTGGTTAGAAACCCTAATTGGACAAGATTAAGTTTAGGGAGGACGAAAATGACCTAAATGTTCATCCAATGACACAAAACACCTATTGGATGCACAAGATTGGTTAAAAACCCTAATTGGACAAGAATTAGCCTAGGGTGGACGAAAATGACCTAATTGTTCATCCAATGACACAAAAACACCTATTGGATGCCCAAGATTGGTCAAAAACCCTAATTGGACAAGAATTAGCCTAGGGAGGACGAAAATGACCTAATTGTTCATCCAATGACACAAAAACACCTATTGGATGCACAAGATTGGTTAGAAACCCTAATTGGACAAGCATAAGCCTAGGGAGGACGAAAATGACCTAATTGTTCATCCAATGACACAAAAACACCTATTGGATGCACAAGATTGGTTAGAAACCCTAATTGGACAAGAATTAGCCTAGGGAGGACGAAAATGACCTAATTATTCATCCAATGACACAAAACACCTATTGGATGCACAAGATTGGTTAAAAACCCTAATTGGACAAGATTAAGTTTAGGGAGGACGAAAATGACCTAATTGTTCATCCAACGAAAGAAAACACCTATTGGATGCACAAGATTGGTTAGAAACCCTAATTTGACAAGCATAAGCCTAGGGAGGACGAAAATGACCTAATTGTTCATCCAATGACACAAAAACACCTATTGGATGCACAAGATTGGTTAGAAACCCTAATTGGACAAGATTAAGTTTAGGGAGGACGATGATGACCTAATTATTCATCCAATGACACAAAACACCTATTAGATGCACAAGATTGGTTAAAAACCCTAATTGGACAAGAATTAGCCTAGGGAGGACGAAAATGACCTAAATGTTCATCCAATGACACAAAAACACCTATTGGATGCACAAGATTGGTTAGAAACCCTAATTGGACAAGCATAAGCCTAGGGAGGACGAAAATGACCTAATTGTTCATCCATTGACAGAAAAACACCTATTGGATGCACAAGATTGGTTAGAAACCCTAATTTGACAAGCATAAGCCTAGGGAGGACGAAAATGACCTAATTGTTCATTCAATGACACAAAAACACCTATTGGATGCACAAGATTGGTTAGAAACCCTAATTGGACAAGATTAAGTTTAGGGAGGACGAAAATGATGTAAATGTTCATCCAATGACACAAAACACCTATTAGATGCACAAGATTGGTTAAAAACCCTAATTGGACAAGAATTAGCCTAGGGAGGACGAAAATGACCTAAATGTTTATCCAATGACACAAAAACACCTATTGGATGCACAAGATTGGTTAGAAACCCTAATTGGACAAGCATAAGCCTAAGGAGGACGAAAATGACCTAATTGTTCATCCATTGACAGAAAAACACCTATTGGATGCACAAGATTGGTTAGAAACCCTAATTGGACAAGCATAAGCCTAGGGAGGACGAAAATGACCTAATTGTTCATCCAATGATAGAAAAACACCTATTGGATGCACAAGATTGGTTAGAAACGCTAATTGGACAAGATTAAGTTTAGGGAGGACGAAAATGATGTAAATGTTCATCCAATGACACAAAACACCTATTAGATGCACAAGATTGGTTAAAAACCCTAATTGGACAAGAATTAGCCTAGGGAGGACGAAAATGACCTAAATGTTCATCCAATGACACAAAAACACCTATTGGATGCACAAGATTGGTTAGAAACCCTAATTGGACAAGCATAAGCCTAGGGAGGACGAAAATCACCTAATTGTTCATCCATTGACAGAAAAACACCTATTGGATGCACAAGATTGGTTAGAAACCCTAATTGGACAAGCATAAGCCTAGGGAGGACGAAAATGACCTAATTGTTCATTCAATGACACAAAAACACCTATTGGATGCACAAGATTGGTTAGAAACCCTAATTGGACAAGATTAAGTTTAGGGAGGACGAAAATGATGTAAATGTTCATCCAATGACACAAAACACCTACTAGATGCACAAGATTGGTTAAAAACCCTAATTGGACAAGAATTAGCCTAGGGAGGACGAAAATGACCTAAATGTTCATCCAATGACACAAAAACACCTATTGGATGCACAAGATTGGTTAGAAACCCTAATTGGACAAGAATTAGCCTAGGGAGGACGAAAATGACCTAAATGTTCATCCAATGACACAAAAACACCTATTGGATGCACAAGATTGGTTAGAAACCCTAATTAGACAAGAATTAGCCTAGGGAGGACGAAAATGACCTAATTGTTCATCCAATGACACAAAAACACCTATTGGATGCACAAGATTGGTTAGAAACGCTAATTGGACAAGATTAAGTTTAGGGAGGATGAAAATGACCTAATTATTCATCCAATGACACAAAACACCTATTGGATGCACAAAATTGGTTAAAAACCCTAATTGGACAAGATTAAGTTTAGGGAGGACGAAAATGATGTAAATGTTCATCCAATGACACAAAACACCTATTAGATGCACAAGATTGATTAAAAACCCTAACTGGACAAGAATTAGCCTAGGGAGGACGAAAATGACCTAAATGTTCATCCAATGACACAAAAACACCTATTGGATGCACAAGATTGGTTAGAAACCCTAATTGGACAAGAATTAGCCTAGGGAGGACGAAAATGACCTAATTGTTCATCCAATGACACAAAAACACCTATTGGATGCACAAGATTGGTTAGAAACGCTAATTGGACAAGATTAAGTTTAGGGAGGATAAAAATGACCTAATTATTCATCCAATGACACAAAACACCTATTGGATGCACAAGATTGGTTAAAAACCCTAACTGGACAAGAATTAGCCTAGGGAGGACGAAAATGATGTAAATGTTCATCCAATGACACAAAACACCTATGGATGCACAAGATTGGTTAAAAACCCTAATTGGACAAGAATTAGCCTAGGGAGGACGAAAATGACCTAAATGTTCATCCAATGACACAAAAACATCTATTGGATGCACAAGATTGGTTAGAAACCCTAATTGAACAAGCATAAGCCTAGGGAGGACGAAAATGACCTAATTGTTCATCCAATGATACAAAAACACCTATTGGATGCACAAGATTGGTTAGAAACCCTAATTGGACAAGAATTAGCCTAGGGAGGACGAAAATGACTTAAATGTTCATCCAATGACACAAAAACACCTATTGGATGCACAAGATTGGTTAGAAACCCTAATTGGACAAGAATTAGCCTAGGGAGGACGAAAATGACCTAATTGTTCATCCCATGACACAAAAAACCTATTGGATGCACAAGATTGGTTAGAAACGCTAATTGGACAAGATTAAGTTTAGGGAGGATGAAAATGACCTAATTATTCATCCAATGACACAAAACACCTATTGGATGCACAAGATTGGTTAAAAACCCTAATTGGACAAGATTAAGTTTAGGGAGGACGAAAATGACCTAATTGTTCATCCAACGACAGAAAACACCTATTGGATGCACAAGATTGGTTAGAAACCCTAATTTGACAAGCATAAGCCTAGGGAGGACGAAAATCACCTAAATGTTCATCCAATGACACAAAAACATCTATTGGATGCACAAGATTGGTTAGAAACCCTAATTGGACAAGAATTAGCCTAGGTAGGACGAAAAGGACCTAAATGTTCATCCAATGACACAAAACTCCTATTGGATGCACAAGATTGGTTAAAAACATAATTGGACAAGAATTAGCCTAGGGAGAACGAAAATGACCTAATTGTTCATCCAATGACACAAAAACACCTATTGGATGCACAAGATTGGTTAGAAACCCTAATTGGACAAGATTAAGTTTAGGGAGGACGAAAATGACGTAAATGTTCATCCAATGACACAAAACACCTATTGGATGCACAAGATTGGTTAAAAACCCTAATTGGACAAGATTAAGTGTAGGGAGGACGAAAATGACCTAAATGTTCATCCAATGACACAAAACACCTTTTGGATGCACAACATTGGTTAGAAACCCTAATTGGACAAGATTAAGTTTAGGGAGGACGAAAATGACCTAATTGTTCATCCAATGACACAAAACACCTATTGGATGCACAAGATTTGTTAAAAACCCTAAATGGACAAGATTAAGTGTAGGGAGGACGAAAATGACCTAATGTTCATCCAATCACACAAAAGCACCTAATGGATGCACAAGATTGGATAAAAACCCTAATTGGACAAGAATTAGCCTAGGGAGGACGAAAATGACCTAAATGTTCATCCAATGACACAAAACACCTATTGGATGCACAAGATTGGTTAAAAACCCTAATTGGACAAGATTAAGTGTAGGGAGGACGAAAATGACCTAAATGTTCATCCAATGACACAAAACACCTATTGGATGCACAAGATTAGTTAAAAACCCTAATTGGACAAGAATTAGCCTAGGGAGGACGAAAATGACCTAAATGTTCATCCAATGACACAAAAACACCTATTGGATGCACAAGATTGGTTAGAAACCCTAATTGGACAAGCATAAGCCTAGGGAGGACGAAAATGACCTAAATGTTCATCCAATGACACAAAAACACCTATTGGATGCACAAGATTGGTTAGAAACCCTAACTGGACAAGATTAAGTTTAGGGAGGACGAAAATGACCTAAATGTTCATCCAATGACACAAAACACCTATTGGATGCACAAGATTGGTTAAAAACCCTAATTGGACAAGAATAACTCTAGGGAGGACGAAAATGACCTACTTGTTCATCCAATGACACAAAACACCTATTGGATGCAAAAGATTGGTTAGAAACCCTAATTGGACAAGATTAAGTTTAGGGGGGACGAAAATGACCTAAATGTTCATCCAATGACACAAAACACCTATTGGATGCACAAGATTGGTTAAAAACCCTAATTGGACAAGAATTAGCCTCGGGAGGACGAAAATGACCTAATTGTTCATCTAATGACACAAAACACCAATTGGATGCACAAGATTGGTTAGAAACCCTAATTGGACAAGAATTAGCCTAGGGTGGACGAAAATGACCAAAATGTTCATCCAATGACACAAAAACACCTATTGGATGCACAAGATTGGTTAGAAACCCTAATTGGACAAGAATTAGCCTAGGGAGGACGAAAATGACCTAATTGTTCATCCAATGACACAAAAACACCTATTGGATGCACAAGATTGGTTAGAAACCCTAATTGGACAAGATTAAGTTTAGGGAGGACGAAAATGATGTAAATGTTCATCCAATGACACAAAACACCTATTAGATGCAGAAGATTGGTGAAAAACCCTAATTGGACAAGAATTAGCCTAGGGAGGACGAAAATGACCTAAATGTTCATCCAATGACACAAAAACACCTATTGGATGCACAAGATTTGTTAGAAACCCTAATTGGACAAGCATAAGCCTAGGGAGGACGAAAATGACCTAATTGTTCATCCAATGACAGAAAAACACCTATTGGATGCACAAGATTGGTTAGAAACCCTAATTGGACAAGAATTAGCCTAGGGAGGACGAAAATGACTTAAATGTTCATCCAATGACACAAAAACACCTATTGGATGCACAAGATTGGTTAGAAACCCTAATTGGACAAGAATTAGCCTAGGGAGGACGAAAATGACCTAATTGTTCATCCAATGACACAAAAACACCTATTGGATG
Organism: Cicer judaicum; assembly: GCA_037974835.1. Lineage (NCBI taxonomy): Eukaryota > Viridiplantae > Streptophyta > Magnoliopsida > Fabales > Fabaceae > Cicer > Cicer judaicum. The sequence goes on from JBBPBS010000437.1 coordinate 165,390, forward strand.
CACAAGATTGGTTAGAAACACTAATTGGACAAGATTAAGTTTAGGGAGGATGAAAATGACCTAATTATTCATCCAATGACATAAAACACCTATTGGATGCACAAGATTGGTTAAAAACCCTAATTGGACAAGATTAAGTTTAGGGAGGACGAAAATGATGTAAATGTTCATCCAATGCCACAAAACACCTATTAGATGCACAAGATTGGTTAAAAACCCTAATTGGACAAGAATTAGCCTAGAAAGGACGAAAATGACCTAAATGTTCATCCAATGACACAAAAACACCTATTGGATGCACAAGATTGGTTAGAAACCCTAATTGGACAAGCATAAGCCTAGGGAGGACGAAAATAACCTAATTGTTCATCTTATGACAGAAAAACACCTATTGGATGCACAAGATTGGTTAGAAACCCTAATTGAACAAGAATTAGCCTACGGAGGACGAAAATGACTTAAATGTTCATCCAATGACACAAAAACCCCTATTGGATGCACAAGATTGGTTAGAAACCCTAATTGGACAAGAATTAGCCTAGGGAGGACGAAAATGACCTAATTGTTCATCCAATGACACAAAAACACCTATTGGATGCACATGATTGGTTAGAAACGCTAATTGGACAAGATTAAGTTTAGGGAGGATGAAAATGATGTAAATGTTCATCCAATGACACAAAACACCTATTAGATGCACAAGATTGGTTAAAAACCCTAATTGGACAAGATTAAGTTTAGGGAGGACGAAAATGATGTAAATGTTCATCCAATGACACAAAACACCTATTAGATGCACAAGATTGGTTAAAAACCCTAATTGGACAAGAATTAGCCTAGGTAGGACGAAAATGACCTAAATGTTCATCCAATGACACAAAAACACCTATTGGATGCACAAGATTGGTTAGAAACCCTAATTGGACAAGCATAAGCCTAGGGAGGACGAAAATGACCTAAATGTTAATCCAATGACACAAAGACACCTATTGGATGCACAAGATTGGTTAAAAACCCTAATTGGACAAGAATTAGCCTAGGGTGGACGAAAATGACCTAATTGTTCATCCAATTACACAAAACACCTATTGGATGCACAAGATTGGTTAAAAACCCTAATTGGACAAGATTAAGTTTAGGGAGGACGAAAATGATGTAAATGTTCATCCAATGACACAAAACACCTATTAGATGCACAAGATTGGTTAAAAACCCTAATTGGACAAGAATTAACCTAGGGAGGACGAAAATGACCTAAATGTTCATCCAATGACACAAAAACACCTATTGGATGCACAAAATTGGTTAGAAACCCTAATTGGACAAGCATAAGCCTAGGGAGGACGAAAATAACCTAATTGTTCATCTTATGACAGAAAAACACCTATTGGATGCACAAGATTGGTTAGAAACCCTAATTGGACAAGAATTAGCCTAGGGAGGACGAAAATGACTTAAATGTTCATCCAATGACACAAAAACCCCTATTGGATGCACAAGATTGGTTAGAAACCCTAATTGGACAAGAATTAGCCTAGGGAGGACGAAAATGACCTAATTGTTCATCCAATGACACAAAAACACCTATTGGATGCACATGATTGGTTAGAAACGCTAATTGGACAAGATTAAGTTTAGGAAGGATGAAAATGACCTAATTATTAATCCAATGACACAAAACACCTATTGGATGCACAAGATTGGTTAAAAACCCTAATTGGACAAGATTAAGTTTAGGGAGGACGAAAATGATGTAAATGTTCATCCAATGACACAAAACACCTATTAGATGCACAAGATTGGTTAAAAACCCTAATTGGACAAGAATTAGCCTAGGTAGGACGAAAATGACCTAAATGTTCATCCAATGACACAAAAACACCTATTGGATGCACAAGATTGGTTAGAAACCCTAATTGGACAAGCATAAGCCTAGGGAGGACGAAAATGACCTAATTGTTCATCCAATGACACAAAAACACCTATTGGATGCACAAGATTGGTTAGAAACCCTAATTGGACAAGAATAAGCCTAGGGAGGACGAAAATGACCTAATTGTTCATCCAATGACACAAAAACACCTATTGGATGCACAAGATTGGTTAGAAACGCTAATTGGACAAGATTAAGTTTAGGGAGGATGAAAATGACCTAATTATTCATCCAATGACACAAAACACCTATTGGATGCACAAAATTGGTTAAAAACCCTAATTGGACAAGATTAAGTTTAGGGAGGACGAAAATGATGTAAATGTTCATCCAATGACACAAAACACCTATTAGATGCACAAGATTGGTTAAAAACCCTAATTGGACAAGAATTAGCCTAGGTAGGACGAAAATGACCTAAATGTTCATCCAATGACACAAAAACACCTATTGGATGCACAAGATTGGTTAGAAACCCTAATTGGACAAGCATAAGCCTAGGGAGGACGAAAATGACCTAATTGTTCATCCAATGACAGAAAAACACCTATTGGATGCACAAGATTTGTTAGAAACCCTAATTGGACAAGAATTAGCCTAGGGAGGACGAAAATGACTTAATTGTTCATCCAATGACACAAAAACACCTATTGGATGCACAAGATTGGTTAGAAACCCTAATTGGACAAGAATTAGCCTAGGGAGGACGAAAATGACCTAATTGTTCATCCAATGACACAAAAACACCTATTGGATGCACAAGATTGGTTAGAAACGCTAATTGGACAAGATTAAGTTTAGGGAGGATGAAAATGACCTAATTATTCATCCAATGACACAAAACACCTATTGGATGCACAAAATTGGTTAAAAACCCTAATTGGACAAGATTAAGTTTAGGGAGGACGAAAATGATGTAAATGTTCATCCAATGACACAAAACACCTATTAGATGCACAAGATTGGTTAAAAACCCTAATTGGACAAGAATTAGCCTAGGGAGGACGAAAATGACCTAAATGTTCATCCAATGACACAAAAACACCTATTGGATGCACAAGATTGGTTAGAAACCCTAATTGGACAAGAATTAACCTAGGGAGGACGAAAATGACCTAATTGTTCATCCAATGACACAAAAACACCTATTGGATGCACAAGATTGGTTAGAAACGCTAATTGGACAAGATTAAGTTTAGGGAGGATGAAAATGACCTAATTATTCATCCAATGACACAAAACACCTATTGGATGCACAAGATTGGTTAAAAACCCTAATTGGACAAGATTAAGTTTAGGGAGGACGAAAATGATGTAAATGTTCATCCAATGCCACAAAACACCTATTAGATGCACAAGATTGGTTAAAAACCCTAATTGGACAAGAATTAGCCTAGAAAGGACGAAAATGACCTAAATGTTCATCCAATGACACAAAAACACCTATTGGATGCACAAGATTGGTTAGAAACCCTAATTGGACAAGCATAAGCCTAGGGAGGACGAAAATAACCTAATTGTTCATCTTATGACAGAAAAACACCTATTGGATGCACAAGATTGGTTAGAAACCCTAATTGGACAAGAATTAGCCTAGGGAGGACGAAAATGACTTAAATGTTCATCCAATGACAGAAAAACCCCTATTGGATGCACAAGATTGGTTAGAAACCCTAATTGGACAAGAATTAGCCTAGGGAGGACGAAAATGACCTAATTGTTCATCCAATGACACAAAAACACCTATTGGATGCACATGATTGGTTAGAAACGCTAATTGGACAAGATTAAGTTTAGGGAGGATGAAAATGACCTAATTATTAATCCAATGACACAAAACACCTATTGGATGCACAAGATTGGTTAAAAACCCTAATTGGACAAGATTAAGTTTAGGGAGGACGAAAATGATGTAAATGTTCATCCAATGACACAAAACACCTATTGGATGCACAAGATTGGTTAGAAACCCTAATTGGACAAGAATTAGCCTAGGGAGGACGAAAATGACCTAATTGTTCATCCAATGACACAAAAACACCTATTGGATGCACAAGATTGGTTAGAAACACTAATTGGACAAGATTAAGTTTAGGGAGGATGAAAATGACCTAATTATTCATCCAATGACATAAAACACCTATTGGATGCACAAGATTGGTTAAAAACCCTAATTGGACAAGATTAAGTTTAGGGAGGACGAAAATGATGTAAATGTTCATCCAATGCCACAAAACACCTATTAGATGCACAAGATTGGTTAAAAACCCTAATTGGACAAGAATTAGCCTAGAAAGGACGAAAATGACCTAAATGTTCATCCAATGACACAAAAACACCTATTGGATGCACAAGATTGGTTAGAAACCCTAATTGGACAAGCATAAGCCTAGGGAGGACGAAAATAACCTAATTGTTCATCTTATGACAGAAAAACACCTATTGGATGCACAAGATTGGTTAGAAACCCTAATTGGACAAGAATTAGCCTAGGGAGGACGAAAATGACTTAAATGTTCATCCAATGACACAAAAACCCCTATTGGATGCACAAGATTGGTTAGAAACCCTAATTGGACAAGAATTAGCCTAGGGAGGACGAAAATGACGTAATTGTTCATCCAATGACACAAAAACACCTATTGGATGCACATGATTGGTTAGAAACGCTAATTGGACAAGATTAAGTTTAGGGAGGATGAAAATGACCTAATTATTAATCCAATGACACAAAACACCTATTGGATGCACAAGATTGGTTAAAAACCCTAATTGGACAAGATTAAGTTTAGGGAGGACGAAAATGATGTAAATGTTCATCCAATGACACAAAACACCTATTAGATGCACAAGATTGGTTAGAAACCCTAATTGGACAAGAATTAGCCTAGGGAGGACGAAAATGACTTAAATGTTCATCCAATGACACAAAAACACCTATTGGATGCACAAGATTGGTTAGAAACCCTAATTGGACAAGAATTAGCCTAGGGAGGACGAAAATGACCTAATTGTTCATCCAATGACACAAAAACACCTATTGGATGCACATGATTGGTTAGAAACGCTAATTGGACAAGATTAAGTTTAGGAAGGATGAAAATGACCTAATTATTAATCCAATGACACAAAACACCTATTGGATGCACAAGATTGGTTAAAAACCCTAATTGGACAAGATTAAGTTTAGGGAGGACGAAAATGATGTAAATGTTCATCCAATGACACAAAACACCTATTAGATGCACAAGATTGGTTAAAAACCCTAATTGGACAAGAATTAGCCTAGGTAGGACGAAAATGACCTAAATGTTCATCCAATGACACAAAAACACCTATTGGATGCACAAGATTGGTTAGAAACCCTAATTGGACAAGCATAAGCCTAGGGAGGACGAAAATGACCTAATTGTTCATCCAATGACACAAAAACACCTATTGGATGCACAAGATTGGTTAGAAACCCTAATTGGACAAGAATAAGCCTAGGGAGGACGAAAATGACCTAATTGTTCATCCAATGACACAAAAACACCTATTGGATGCACAAGATTGGTTAGAAACGCTAATTGGACAAGATTAAGTTTAGGGAGGATGAAAATGACCTAATTATTCATCCAATGACACAAAACACCTATTGGATGCACAAAATTGGTTAAAAACCCTAATTGGACAAGATTAAGTTTAGGGAGGACGAAAATGATGTAAATGTTCATCCAATGACACAAAACACCTATTAGATGCACAAGATTGGTTAAAAACCCTAATTGGACAAGAATTAGCCTAGGTAGGACGAAAATGACCTAAATGTTCATCCAATGACACAAAAACACCTATTGGATGCACAAGATTGGTTAGAAACCCTAATTGGACAAGCATAAGCCTAGGGAGGACGAAAATGACCTAAATGTTAATCCAATGACACAAAGACACCTATTGGATGCACAAGATTGGTTAAAAACCCTAATTGGACAAGAATTAGCCTAGGGTGGACGAAAATGACCTAATTGTTCATCCAATTACACAAAACACCTATTGGATGCACAAGATTGGTTAAAAACCCTAATTGGACAAGATTAAGTTTAGGGAGGACGAAAATGATGTAAATGTTCATCCAATGACACAAAACACCTATTAGATGCACAAGATTGGTTAAAAACCCTAATTGGACAAGAATTAACCTAGGGAGGACGAAAATGACCTAAATGTTCATCCAATGACACAAAAACACCTATTGGATGCACAAGATTGGTTAGAAACCCTAATTGGACAAGCATAAGCCTAGGGAGGACGAAAATGACCTAAATGTTCAACCAATGACACAAAAACACCTATTGGATGCACAAGATTGGTTAGAAACCCTAACTGGACAAGATTAAGTTTAGGGAGGACGAAAATGACCTAAATGTTCATCCAATGACACAAAACACCTATTGGATGCACAAGATTGGTTAAAAACCCTAGTTGGACAAGAATTAGCCTAGGGAGGACGAAAATGACCTAATTGTTCATCCAATGACACAAAAACACCTATTGGATGCACAAGATTGGTTAGAAACCCTAATTGGACAAGATTAAGTTTAGGGAGGACGAAAATGATGTAAATGTTCATCCAATGACACAAAACACCTATTAGATGCAGAAGATTGGTGAAAAACCCTAATTGGACAAGAATTAGCCTAGGGAGGACGAAAATGACCTAAATGTTCATCCAATGACACAAAAACACCTATTGGATGCACAAGATTTGTTAGAAACCCTAATTGGACAAGCATAAGCCTAGGGAGGAAGAAAATGACCTAATTGTTCATCCAATGACACAAAAACACCTATTGGATGCACAAGATTGGTTAGAAACCCTAATTGGACAAGATTAAGTTTTGGGAGGACGAAAATGACCTAATTGTTCATCCAACGACAGAAAACACCTATTGGATGCACAAGATTGGTTAGAAACCCTAATTTGACAAGCATAAGCCTAGGGAGGACGAAAATCACCTAAATGTTCATCCAATGACACAAAAACATCTATTGGATGCACAAGATTGGTTAGAAACCCTAATTGGACAAGAATTAGCCTAGGTAGGACGAAAAGGACCTAAATGTTCATCCAATGACACAAAACTCCTATTGGATGCACAAGATTGGTTAAAAACATAATTGGACAAGAATTAGCCTAGGGAGAACGAAAATGACCTAATTGTTCATCCAATGACACAAAAACACCTATTGGATGCACAAGATTGGTTAGAAACCCTAATTGGACAAGATTAAGTTTAGGGAGGACGAAAATGACGTAAATGTTCATCCAATGACACAAAACACCTATTAGATGCACATGATTGGTTAAAAACCCTAATTGGACAAGAATTAGCATTGGGAGGACGAAAATGACCTAAATGTTCATCCAATGACATAAATACACCTATTAGATGCACAAGATTGGTTAAAAACCCTAATTGGACAAGAATTAGCCTAGGGAGGACGAAAATGACCTAATTGTTCATCCAATAACACAAAAACACCTATTGGATGCAGAAGATTGGTTAGAAACCCTAATTGGACAACATTAAGTTTAGAGAGGACGAAAATGACCTAATTGTTCATCCAATGACACAAAACACCTATTGGATGCACAAGATTGGTTAGAAACCCTAATTTGACAAGCATAAGCCTAGGGAGGACGAAAATGACCTAAGTGTTAATTCAATGACACAAAAACACCTATTGGATGCACAAGATTGGTTAGAAACCCTAATTGGCCAAGAATTAGCCTAGGTAGGACGAAAAGGACCTAAATGTTCATCCAATGACACAAAACTCCTATTGGATGCAAAAGATTGGTTAAAAACTTAATTGGACAAGAATTAGCCTAGGGAGAACGAAAATGACCTAATTGTTCATCCAATGACACAAAAACACCTATTGGATGCAGAAGATTGGTTAGAAACCCTAATTGGACAACATTAAGTTTAGAGAGGACGAAAATGACCTAATTGTTCATCCAATGACACAAAACACCTATTGGATGCACAAGATTGGTTAGAAACCCTAATTTGACAAGCATAAGCCTAGGGAGGACGAAAATGACCTAAGTGTTAATTCAATGACACAAAAACACCTATTGGATGCACAAGATTGGTTAGAAACCCTAATTGGACAAGAATTAGCCTAGGTAGGACGAAAAGGACCTAAATGTTCATCCAATGACACAAAACTTCTATTGGATGCACAAGATTGGTTAAAAACTTAATTGGACAAGAATTAGCCTAGGGAGAACGAAAATGACCTAATTGTTCATCCAATGACACAAAAACACCTATTGGATGCACAAGATTGGTTAGAAACCCTAATTGGACAAGATTAAGTTTAGGGAGGACGAAAATGACGTAAATGTTCATCCAATGACACAAAACACCTATTAGATGCACATGATTGGTTAAAAACCCTAATTGGACAAGAATTAGCCTTGGGAGGACGAAAATGACCTAAATGTTCATCCAATGACACAAAAACACCTATTGGATGCACAAGATTGGTTAGAAACCCTAATTGGACAAGAATTAGCCTAGGGAGGACGAAAATGACCTAATTGTTCATCCAATGACACAAAAACACCTATTGGATGCACAAGATTGGTTAGAAACGCTAATTGGACAAGGTTAAGTTTAGGGAGGATGAAAATGACCTAATTATTCATCCAATGACACAAAACACCTATTGGATGCACAAGATTGGTTAAAAACCCTAATTGGACAAGATTAAGTTTAGGGAGGACGAAAATGATGTAAATGTTCATCCAATGACACAAAACACCTATTAGATGCACAAGATTGGTTAAAAACCCTAATTGGACAAGAATTAGCCTAGGGAGGACGAAAATGACCTAAATGTTCATCCAATGACACAAAAACACCTATTGAATGCACAAGATTGGTTAGAAACCCTAATTGGACAAGCATAAGCCTAGGGAGGACGAAAATGACCTAATTGTTCATCCAATGACAGAAAAACACCTATTGGATGCACAAGATTGGTTAGAAACCCTAATTGGACAAGAATTAGCCTAGGGAGGACGAAAATGACTTAAATGTTCATCCAATGACACAAAAACACCTATTGGATGCACAAGATTGGTTAGAAACCATAATTAGACAAGAATTAGCCTAGGGAGGACGAAAATGACCTAATTGTTCATCCAATGACACAAAAACACCTATTGGATGCACAAGATTGGTTAGAAACGCTAATTGGACAAGATTAAGTTTAGGGAGGATGAAAATGACCTAATTATTCATCCAATGACACAAAACACCTATTGGATGCACAAAATTGGTTAAAAACCCTAATTGGACAAGATTAAGTTTAGGGAGGACGAAAATGATGTAAATGTTCATCCAATGACACAAAACACCTATTAGATGCACAAGATTGGTTAAAAACCCTAATTGGACAAGAATTAGCCTAGGTAGGACGAAAATGACCTAAATGTTCATCCAATGACACAAAAACACCTATTGGATGCACAAGATTGGTTAGAAACCCTAATTGGACAAGCATAAGCCTAGGGAGGACGAAAATGACCTAATTGTTCATCCAATGACACAAAAACACCTATTGGATGCACAAGATTGGTTAGAAACCCTAATTGGACAAGAATAAGCCTAGGGAGGACGAAAATGACCTAATTGTTCATCCAATGACACAAAAACACCTATTGGATGCACAAGATTGGTTAGAAACGCTAATTGGACAAGATTAAGTTTAGGGAGGATGAAAATGACCTAATTATTAATCCAATGACACAAAACACCTATTGGATGCACAAGATTGGTTAAAAACCCTAATTGGACAAGATTAAGTTTAGGGAGGACGAAAATGATGTAAATGTTCATCCAATGACACAAAACACCTATTAGATGCACAAGATTGGTTAAAAACCCTAATTGGAAAAGAATTAGCCTAGGGAGGACGAAAATGACCTAAATGTTCATCCAATGACACAAAAACACCTATTGGATGCACAAGATTGGTTAGAAACCCTAATTGGACAAGAATTAGCCTAGGGAGGACGAAAATGACCTAAATATTCTTCCAATGACACAAAAACACCTATTGGATGCACAAGATTGGTTAGAAACCCTAATTGGACAAGAATTAGCCTAGGGTGGACGAAAATGACCTAATTGTTCATCCAATGACACAAAAACACCTATTGGATGCACAAGATTGGTTAGAAACCCTAATTGGACAAGCATAAGCCTAGGGAGGACGAAAATGACCTAATTGTTCATCCAATGACACAAAAACACCTATTGGATGCACAAGATTGGTTAGAAACCCTAATTGGACAAGATTAAGTTTAGGGAGGATGAAAATGACCTAATTATTCATCCAATGACACAAAACACCTATTGGATGCACAAGATTGGTTAAAAACCCTAATTGGACAAGATTAAGTTTAGGGAGGACGAAAATGATGTAAATGTTCATCCAATGCCACAAAACACCTATTAGATGCACAAGATTGGTTAAAAACCCTAATTGGACAAGAATTAGCCTAGAAAGGACGAAAATGACCTAAATGTTCATCCAATGACACAAAAACACCTATTGGATGCACAAGATTGGTTAGAAACCCTAATTGGACAAGCATAAGCCTAGGGAGGACGAAAATAACCTAATTGTTCATCTTATGACAGAAAAACACCTATTGGATGCACAAGATTGGTTAGAAACCCTAATTGGACAAGAATTAGCCTAGGGAGGACGAAAATGACTTAAATGTTCATCCAATGACACAAAAACCCCTATTGGATGCACAAGATTGGTTAGAAACCCTAATTGGACAAGAATTAGCCTAGGGAGGACGAAAATGACCTAATTGTTCATCCAATGACACAAAAACACCTATTGGATGCACATGATTGGTTAGAAACGCTAATTGGACAAGATTAAGTTTAGGGAGGATGAAAATGACCTAATTATTAATCCAATGACACAAAACACCTATTGGATGCACAAGATTGGTTAAAAACCCTAATTTGACAAGATTAAGTTTAGGGAGGACGAAAATGATGTAAATGTTCATCCAATGACACAAAACACCTATTAGATGCACAAGATTGGTTAAAAACCCTAATTGGACAAGAATTAGCCTAGGTAGGACGAAAATGACCTAAATGTTCATCCAATGACACAAAAACACCTATTGGATGCACAAGATTGGTTAGAAACCCTAATTGGACAAGCATAAGCCTAGGGAGGACGAAAATGACCTAAATGTTAATCCAATGACACAAAGACACCTATTGGATGCACAAGATTGGTTAAAAACCCTAATTGGACAAGAATTAGCCTAGGGTGGACGAAAATGACCTAATTGTTCATCCAATTACACAAAACACCTATTGGATGCACAAGATTGGTTAAAAACCCTAATTGGACAAGATTAAGTTTAGGGAGGACGAAAATGATGTAAATGTTCATCCAATGACACAAAACACCTATTAGATGCACAAGATTGGTTAAAAACCCTAATTGGACAAGAATTAACCTAGGGAGGACGAAAATGACCTAAATGTTCATCCAATGACACAAAAACACCTATTGGATGCACAAGATTGGTTAGAAACCCTAATTGGACAAGCATAAGCCTAGGGAGGACGAAAATGACCTAATTGTTCATCCAATGATAGAAAAACACCTATTGGATGCACAAGATTGGTTAGAAACCCTAATTGGACAAGAATTAGCCTAGGGAGGACGAAAATGACTTAAATGTTCATCCAATGACACAAAAACACCTATTGGATGCACAAGATTGGTTAGAAACCCTAATTGGACAAGAATTAGCCTAGGGAGGACGAAAATGACCTAATTGTTCATCCAATGACACAAAACACCTATTGGATGCACAAGATTGGTTAGAAACCCTAATTGGACAAGATAAAGTTTAGGGAGGACGAAAATGACCTAATTGTTCATCCAATGACACAAAAACACCTATTGGATGCACAAGATTGGTTAGAAACCCTAATTGGACAAGATTAAGTTTAGGGAGGACGAAAATGACGTAAATGTTCATGCAATGACACAAAACACCTGTTGGATGCAGAAGATTGGTTAAAAACCCTAATTGGACAAGATTAAGTTTAGGGAGGATGAAAATGACCTAATTGTTCATCCAATGACACAAAAACACCTATGTAATGCACAAGATTGGTTAAAAACCCTAATTGGACAAGATTAAGTGTAGGGAGGACGAAAATGACCTAAATGTTCATCCAATGACACAAAACACCTATTGAATGCACAAGATTGGTTAGAAACCCTAATTGGACAAGAATTAGCCTAGGGAGGACGAAAATGACCTAATTGTTCATCCAATGACACAAAAACACCTATTGGATGCACAAGATTGGTTAGAAACCCTAATTGGACAAGATTAAGTTTAGGGAGGACGAAAATGACGTAAATGTTCATGCAATGACACAAAACACCTATTGGATGCAGAAGATTGGTTAAAAACCCTAATTGGACAAGATTAAGTTTAGGGAGGACGAAAATGACCTAATTGTTCATCCAATGACACAAAAACACCTATTGGATGCACAAGATTGGTTAAAAACCCTAATTGGACATGATTAAGTGTAGGGAGGACGAAAATGACCTAAATGTTCATCCAATGACACAAAACACCTATTGAATGCACAAGATTGGTTAGAAACCCTAATTGGACAAGAATTAGCCTAGGGAGGACGAAAATGACCTAATTGTTCATCCAATGACACAAAAACACCTATTGGATGCACAAGATTGGTTAGAAACCCTAATTGGACAAGATTAAGTTTAGGTAGCACGAAAATGACCTAAATGTTCATCCAATGACACAAAACACCTATTGGATGCACAAGATTGGTTAAAAACCCTAATTGGACAAGAATTAGCCTTGGGAGGACGAAAATGACCTAATTATTCATCCAATGACACAAAAACACCTATTGGATGCACAAGATTGGTTAGAAACCCTAATTGGACAAGAATTAGCCTAGGGAGGACGAAAATGACCTAATTGTTCATCCAATGACACAAAAACACCTATTGGATGCACATGATTGGTTCGAAACGCTAATTGGACAAGATTAAGTTTAGGGAGGATGAAAATGACCTAATTATTAATCCAATGACACAAAACACCTATTGGATGCACAAGATTGGTTAAAAACCCTAATTGGACAAGATTAAGTTTAGGGAGGACGAAAATGATGTAAATGTTCATCCAATGACACAAAACACCTATTAGATGCACAAGATTGGTTAAAAACCCTAATTGGACAAAAATTAGCCTAGGTAGGACGAAAATGACCTAAATGTTCATCCAATGACACAAAAACACCTATTGGATGCACAAGATTGGTTAGAAACCCTAATTGGACAAGCATAAGCCTAGGGAGGACGAAAATGACCTAAATGTTAATCCAATTACACAAAGACACCTATTGGATGCACAAGATTGGTTAGAAACCCTAATTGGACAAGCATTAGCCTAGGTAGGACGAAAATGGCCTAATTGTTCATCAAATGACACAAAACACCTATGGATGCACAAGATTGGTTAAAAACCCTAATTGGACAAGAATTAGCCTAGGGTGGACGAAAATGACCTAATTGTTCATCCAATAACACAAAAACACCTATTGGATGCACAAGATTGGTTAGAAACCCTAATTGGACAAGATTAAGTTTAGGGAGGACGAAAATGACGTAAATGTTCATCCAATGACACAAAACACCTATTAGATGCACATGATTGGTTAAAAACCCTAATTGGACAAGAATTAGCCTTGGGAGGACGAAAATGACCTAAATGTTCATCCAATGACACAAATACACCTATTGGATGCACAAGATTGGTTAAAAACCCTAATTGGACAAGAATTAGCCTAGGGAGGACGAAAATGACCTAATTGTTCATCCAATAACACAAAAACACCTATTGGATGCAGAAGATTGGTTAGAAACCCTAATTGGACAACATTTAGTTTAGAGAGGACGAAAATGACCTAATTGTTCATCCAATGACACAAAACACCTATTGGATGCACAAGATTGGTTAGAAACCCTAATTTGACAAGCATAAGCCTAGGGAGGACGAAAATGACCTAAGTGTTAATTCAATGACACAAAAACACCTATTGGATGCACAAGATTGGTTAGAAACCCTAATTGGACAAGAATTAGCCTAGGTAGGACGAAAAGGACCTAAATGTTCATCCAATGACACAAAACTCCTATTGGATGCACAAGATTGGTTAAAAACTTAATTGGACAAGAATTAGCCTAGGGAGAACGAAAATGACCTAATTGTTCATCCAATGACAGAAAAACACCTATTGGATGCACAAGATTGGTTAGAAACCCTAATTGGACAAGAATTAGCCTAGGGAGGACGAAAATGACTTAAATGTTCATCCAATGACACAAAAACACCTATTGGATGCACAAGATTGGTTAGAAACCCTAATTGGACAAGAATTAGCCTAGGGAGGACGAAAATGACCTAATTGTTCATCCAATGACACAAAAACACCTATTGGATGCACAAGATTGGTTAGAAACGCTAATTGGACAAGATTAAGTTTAGGGAGGATGAAAATGACCTAATTATTCATCCAATGACACAAAACACCTATTGGATGCACAAGATTGGTTAAAAACCCTAATTGGACAAGATTAAGTTTAGGGAGGACGAAAATGATGTAAATGTTCATCCAATGCCACAAAACACCTATTAGATGCACAAGATTGGTTAAAAACCCTAATTGGACAAGAATTAGCCTAGGGAGGACGAAAATGACTTAAATGTTCATCCAATGACACAAAAACACCTATTGGATGCACAAGATTGGTTAGAAACCCTAATTGGACAAGAATTAGCCTAGGGAGGACGAAAATGACCTAATTGTTCATCCAATGACACAAAAACACCTATTGGATGCACAAGATTGGTTAGAAACGCTAATTGGACAAGGTTAAGTTTAGGGAGGATGAAAATGACCTAATTATTCATCCAATGACACAAAACACCTATTGGATGCACAAGATTGGTTAAAAACCCTAATTGGACAAGATTAAGTTTAGGGAGGACGAAAATGATGTAAATGTTCATCCAATGACACAAAACACCTATTAGATGCACAAGATTGGTTAAAAACCCTAATTGGACAAGAATTAGCCTAGGGAGGACGAAAATGACTTAAATGTTCATCCAATGACACAAAAACACCTATTGGATGCACAAGATTGGTTAGAAACCCTAATTGGACAAGAATTAGCCTAGGGAGGACGAAAATGACTTAAATGTTCATCCAATGACACAAAAACACCTATTGGATGCACAAGATTGGTTAGAAACCCTAATTGGACAAGAATTAGCCTAGGGAGGACGAAAATGACGTAATTGTTCATCCAATGACACAAAAACACCTATTGGATGCACATGATTGGTTAGAAACGCTAATTGGACAAGATTAAGTTTAGGGAGGATGAAAATGACCTAATTATTAATCCAATGACACAAAACACCTATTGGATGCACAAGATTGGTTAAAAACCCTAATTGGACAAGATTAAGTTTAGGGAGGACGAAAATGATGTAAATGTTCATCCAATGACACAAAACACCTATTGGATGCACAAGATTGGTTAGAAACCCTAATTGGACAAGAATTAGCCTAGGGAGGACGAAAATGACCTAATTGTTCATCCAATGACACAAAAACACCTATTGGATGCACAAGATTGGTTAGAAACGCTAATTGGACAAGATTAAGTTTAGGGAGGATGAAAATGACCTAATTATTAATCCAATGACACAAAACACCTATTGGATGCACAAGATTGGTTAAAAACCCTAATTGGACAAGATTAAGTTTAGGGAGGACGAAAATGATGTAAATGTTCATCCAATGACACAAAACACCTATTAGATGCACAAGATTGGTTAAAAACCCTAATTGGACAAGAATTAGCCTAGGTAGGACGAAAATGACCTAAATGTTCATCCAATGACACAAAAACACCTATTGGATGCACAAGATTGGTTAGAAACCCTAATTGGACAAGCATAAGCCTAGGGAGGACGAAAATGACCTAATTGTTCATCCAATGACACAAAAACACCTATTGGATGCACAAGATTGGTTAGAAACCCTAATTGGACAAGATTAAGTTTAGGGAGGACGAAAATGATGTAAATGTTCATCCAATGACACAAAACACCTATTAGATGCACAAGATTGGTTAAAAACCCTAATTGGAGAAGAATTAGCCTAGGGAGGACGAAAATGACCTAAATGTTCATCCAATGACACAAAAACACCTATTGGATGCACAAGATTGGTTAGAAACCCTAATTTGACAAGCATAAGCCTAGGGAGGACGAAAATGACCTAATTGTTCATCCAATGACAGAAAAACACCTATTGGATGCACAAGATTGGTTAGAAACCCTAATTGGACAAGAATTAGCCTAGGGAGGACGAAAATGACCTAATTGTTCATCCAATGACACAAAACACCTATTGGATGCACAAGATTGGTTAGAAACCCTAATTTGACAAGCATAAGCCTAGGGAGGACGAAAATGACCTAAATGTTAATCCAATGACACAAAAACACCTATTGGATGCACAAGATTGGTTAGAAACCCTAATTGGACAAGCATTAGCCTAGGTAGGACGAAAATGGCCTAATTGTTCATCAAATGACACAAAACACCTATGGATGCACAAGATTGGTTAAAAACCCTAATTGGACAAGAATTAGCCTAGGGAGGACGAAAATGACCTAATTATTCATCCAATGACACAAAACACCTATTGGATGCACAAGATTGGTTAAAAACCCTAATTGGACAAGATTAAGTTTAGGGAGGACGAAAATGACCTAATTGTTCATCCAACGACAGAAAACACCTATTGGATGCACAAGATTGGTTAGAAACCCTAATTTGACAAGCATAAGCCTAGGGAGGACGAAAATCACCTAAATGTTCATCCAATGACACAAAAACACCTATTGGATGCACAAGATTGGTTAGAAACCCTAATTGGACAAGAATTAGCCTAGGTAGGACGAAAAGGACCTAAATGTTCATCCAATGACACAAAACTCCTATTGGATGCAAAAGATTGGTTAAAAACTTAATTGGACAAGAATTAGCCTAGGGAGAACGAAAATGACCTAATTGTTCATCCAATGACACAAAAACACCTATTGGATGCAGAAGATTGGTTAGAAACCCTAATTGGACAACATTAAGTTTAGAGAGGACGAAAATGACCTAATTGTTCATCCAATGACACAAAACACCTATTGGATGCACAAGATTGGTTAGAAACCCTAATTTGACAAGCATAAGCCTAGGGAGGACGAAAATGACCTAAGTGTTAATTCAATGACACAAAAACACCTATTGGATGCACAAGATTGGTTAGAAACCCTAATTGGACAAGAATTAGCCTAGGTAGGACGAAAAGGACCTAAACGTTCATCCAATGACACAAAACTCCTATTGGATGCACAAGATTGGTTAAAAACTTAATTGGACAAGAATTAGCCTAGGGAGAACGAAAATGACCTAATTGTTCATCCAATGACACAAAAACACCTATTGGATGCACAAGATTGGTTAGAAACCCTAATTGGACAAGATTAAGTTTAGGGAGGACGAAAATGACGTAAATGTTCATCAAATGACACAAAACACCTATTAGATGCACATGATTGGTTAAAAACCTTAATTGGACAAGAATTAGCCTTGGGAGGACGAAAATGACCTAAATGTTCATCCAATGACACAAATACACCTATTGGATGCACAAGATTGGTTAAAAACCCTAATTGGACAAGAATTAGCCTAGGGAGGACGAAAATGACCTAATTGTTCATCCAATAACACAAAAACACCTATTGGATGCAGAAGATTGGTTAGAAACCCTAATTGGACAACATTAAGTTTAGAGAGGACGAAAATGACCTAATTGTTCATCCAATGACACAAAACACCTATTGGATGCACAAGATTGGTTAGAAACCCTAATTTGACAAGCATAAGCCTAGGGAGGACGAAAATGACCTAAGTGTTAATTCAATGACACAAAAACACCTATTGGATGCACAAGATTGGTTAGAAACCCTAATTGGACAAGAATTAGCCTAGGTAGGACGAAAAGGACCTAAATGTTCATCCAATGACACAAAACTCCTATTGGATGCAAATGATTGGTTAAAAACTTAATTGGACAAGAATTAGCCTAGGGAGAACGAAAATGACCTAATTGTTCATCCAATGACACAAAAACACCTATTGGATGCACAAGATTGGTTAGAAACCCTAATTGGACAAGATTAAGTTTAGGGAGGACGAAAATGACGTAAATGTTCATCCAATGACACAAAACACCTATTAGATGCACATGATTGGTTAAAAACCCTAATTGGACAAGAATTAGCCTTGGGAGGACGAAAATGACCTAATTGTTCATCCAATAACACAAAAACACCTATTGGATGCAGAAGATTGGTTAGAAACCCTAATTGGACAAGATTAAGTTTAGAGAGGACGAAAATGACCTAATTGTTCATCCAATGACACAAAACACCTATTGGATGCACAAGATTGGTTAGAAACCCTAATTTGACAAGCATAAGCCTAGGGAGGACGAAAATGACCTAAGTGTTAATTCAATGACACAAAAACACCTATTGGATGCACAAGATTGGTTAGAAACCCTAATTGGACAAGCATAAGCCTAGGGAGGACGAAAATGACCTAATTGTTCATCCAATGACACAAAAACACCTATTGGATGCACAAGATTGGTTAGAAACCCTAATTGGACAAGATTAAGTTTAGGGAGGACGAAAATGATGTAAATGTTCATCCAATGACACAAAATACCTATTAGATGCAGAAGATTGGTGAAAAACCCTAATTGGACAAGAATTAGCCTAGGGAGGACGAAAATGACCTAAATGTTCATCCAATGACACAAAAACACCTATTGGATGCACAAGATTTGTTAGAAACCCTAATTGGACAAGCATAAGCCTAGGGAGGA